>CALNHX010009685.1:0-47228 GCA_940337035.1 Agriotes lineatus | reverse complement strand
CTTCAGGCCTGAAAAAAGCTGTAATATATATATATAATACAGAATATTTTTATGTATTATTACTATTATAAATATTGGCAGACTTACATATTTTCCATGCAAACATTCCACATCACATGGTATTGCTTAGCACCACTTCATATTTATTGTCCTATTGTCAACCGGAGTGAAACGGTCCGTGTAAAAAATTACAATTCGAAAAAGTAACACTACAAATTTGCGATTAGCTTCAGCTTCAGCACCATAGACTTATCACTCAATAAAAATAGAAAGAACAAGGTTACTTAAAAAATAACATTTATTTCCTACACATTCAAAACAACAAGCGATTGCTTTTACATTCTACAATGGAAAATATCAATTATTTTTAGTAGCCGCTTTTGCTCTTTTTCTTTTTATTTTCGTATCAACAACCTTCACATCATTCTTTGTCGTCTCTGTCTGCTCAGTTTCCCACATTTTTGGTTTGAACAACCATTTTGCCTTCCTTCTACAAGTTTTTGAATAATTTTCAACAGAATTTTTTAGCACATCTACTGCTTTCTCATTTTTCTGTTCAGCTGCATCCAATGGGGAAACAGTTTCTCCATATGCAAGTGGGTATTTGCCGCTGAAGCCTTTCGGAAAAACTGGTTGTGTTAACAGCTGCGCTAACTGTTTACGCTTGAATTCAAGTGCCTTTTTAAATGCACGAGACTCTTCTACATCGTACTTTGTGGATCTGTATCGGGGTTAAGAAAATAAATCTGTTTTACTTCCACAGCATGCATCTAAGTTATGTCAAAAATTTAACAGCCTGCTCAGGGCATCAAAAACGTGCATATTTAACATAATTCATTTATACCCAAAACCGCACTATCAGCATTATTTAAATATACCAATTTTTGACATACCTTTTGATGCACCCCACATAATTATAACAAAATTTGTTCATAAAAAAGGATACATGTTATCATCGATGAGAATATCCATCTCTTCTGCAGCCTTTTGAATCCAACCACTTTCCGAATTAGCCTTGCGAACCTGCAGCTCCAATTTGTCCAACTCACGTGCCAGCTTGACTCTTTGTTTAACAGCATTCAGCATATTTTCTTGCACAGGAAATAGTGGTAAGTCTTGACCTGTAAAAAGTTCCAAATAGATCAAAGTTTAACTTACAGAAACCGCAGCACTTACTCCTTCCCAAGGTCCTACACATTCGCAAATAATTTTGAAGTTCGCCTGGCTCCACGAGAAGAACGGTAATGCCTTGACGGGAGGCCCTAGCGGTTCGCCCTGAGCGATGCACGTAACTTTCACTGGTGCGTGGGGTCTGGTAGTGCAGGACATGCTCCACACAAGGAATGTCGAGACCTCGAGCTGCTACATCAGTAGCAATTAGTACTGCATTCTCGTTGTCTCGAAAACTGTAAAATTGGTTAGCATCTAAGTTACATTGATACTACTCAATTTAAAAAATAGAATAATATAGTATTTTACAGTAGAAGTCCGTTAGGATAGCCTTTACTGCCGAGCCAGAGAATTTGTGAGACGAGCTCGAAGAGCGAGTCGAATAATACTGGCGAGGCAGTAAAGGCCCTAACGGACGCGTATTGTACAATAGTTTTTGTAATACCTATATACAATTCGGTCATATCTATATTTTTCTAATTTATTTTCATCAAAACGCTAGGTTTGTGTAATGACGTTTTAGAATGATTGAGAGTGCGTAGAACGTTGCAACTGTTGTTTATAAATGTCATTTATTTCCAATTTTGTGTATGGCTATAAGCAGTTTTAAGTTGTAACCAGCTCGTAACTTATGACATCTGTAGAAAATGATGAAGATATTCCTAAAGACGTTAAGATTGTGAATGAGCAAGTTATTTTAGCGTATGTTCAGGAGTTATAGCAGTCTTTTGCGCCTTCTTCTATGTGGAGTTGAAGGCTTGGTTGCTGCTGGATTTATGTGACAAACGTCACTTTGATGTTCGGCATACAATTTAGCAGGCCGTGGTCTTTACGGACACTTTTTACGGCCGGGCCGTAAAGAGGTTGCTTACGCAGTAGTAAACAGTCCTTAAAGAAATATTTAACAAGTAGGTATTACAAAAAATAAATTATTGTGCAATCAGCCAATATCGCTTACTAATCAGTAATCAAGCAAACCATAATTTAACTGCTCTCTGTAACTGCTTTGAAACATGATTCAAAAATATCATACATTTTTTATTAGCTACTAATCTCATCTGGCAATAATCATAAAACAGCAATTTACACAAATTAAATAATAGACAAGCAAATGGTGCGCTACGCGCACGTGTGAAGTAGGATACGCGATAAGCTCCAAGCCGAGCGCCAAGATAAGAAAAACAAAACCTAAACAAATATAAACATCTGTGAAGCCGGAACGTGCCACGGACTCACGGACACACATTAAGGAAAATTATATTATAGATAACGCTTATATAATGCAATAAGTAAATACAAAATCAGAATTTAAAACACAAAATTAGAAAATTATGTCTATAACAAACAATTAAAACTATGACATCATCAAAATTCTAAGGAAAAGATCAGAACTTTGGGATCAACTCGGAATTTTTAATGTACAAAGTCAGAATTCTGATAAAAAGTCACAATATTAAGTCGCGTAGTCTGGAGCGTTACATATACCGTCACAATAATTCTGAAATGTAGTCAGAATTATATGAAGCATCATCAGAATTCTCATATAATCGGCCACATTCGGAGATACACAGTTAAAATGTAGATTCAAAATCAGTGCAAATCTGAAAAATGTGAGATAAAATTGGAATTTTGAAATAGTCACAATTTACTAACAGCAAATCAGAATCCTGATTAGAAAAGAACATTGTGAATTTACTAATTTGCTTCATTCTTGATACTATTTATTTTCTTTTGTGCATCATTGATAATTAGCCGCTTCCTACAACAGCTCATTTTTAATTTTTCTAAGTGTAGATATGATCAATGGTATTGTGCTATCAGGGGTTCGGTGGAAGATCAGAAACTACTTTGTAGTAACTGAACTGGATCCCTGTAGTTTCCACTTATTATTACAATAAATGTTGGTTTGTTCAAATAATTAAATTATGTTAGTGGTGTAATAATTTATTAAGTGGCAATAAAATTATTATTATTATTATTAATTACACAATCGCGAGTGTGAAATACAGAATCAGCATTGATGATCAAACATTTTCCTTAAAAAGTCAGAACTATGAATTACACAGTCAATTGCTTATGATATGGAGTACAGTCATAATTTTCATATTAAAACATTCTGATATACAAAGCCAAAAGTGTAATAAATAATGATAATTTTGATTAGTGATGGACATAATCGTATGATTTCAATAATCGGAACGTTCTACTTCGAAGTGTTTATAAAATCGGAATATTATCCGATTATTTTACATAGCAAACTAACAACTAGACATGGAAGGAAGACGAAATGTGAGCATATCTACGAGCACTCGCCGCCGCACCGTAAGCTTTTATCGGCGTCGCCATTTATTGTTTGGGTTCATTGGAGGGCCAGTAAAACAATTTATGACCTACCCCTATCAAATACCACTTTTTAGCAAGCAGGTTTTCTGTTTGATTTCTATTTTGTTTTAAGACAAAAATGCTTTCAGTTTATAGTAGTCGATAGTGGTGCTTTGTGTCTTGACGTGATTACAAATAGAATAATTGAGGTGCATCACCTGTATTTATATTCTATTGTTATCAAAATTATAGGTATAAGGTCTCTGGGTGTCAGTTGTCTAGAATTTTTTTGATTTAGCAGCTGACAAGCAAACTGCAACCTGTCGATTGTGTAACAAACAGCTGAAATATTTTGTTAGTACGACCAATTTATCACAGCATCGGTTATGCAAACGCTCACTTTGATATAAAACCGAAAAGGGCCAAATTCAAGTGGAACGCAAAGACAACAGCACATCAATGCAAATTGCCAGTAGTAGTTCAACTTCAGTATCAGCTCCAGCCTCAGCTTTAGCATCTGATGATAGTAGGCCTGTTAATCAAAGTACAACCACTGATATGTTATCAGAGCCCTCCTCGTCTGACTCAGGCTACTCTGCAGAGAAAAAGTTTGCTGAAGAACAAACCATTGCCAATTTACCTTTAATGAAATGATAGCGCCAGTGAAGACTTTATGGCTGCAACAATAGTAGATTATGTTATTAGGAGTAAAAGTGATACTTTATGTGGCAAAGCTGAAGTTTATTTAGCCAAACGTTAGTGAGGCAAATAATTCAACTAAGCCATATAGAGTCACTTGTACTCCGAATAACATATACTATTTTATCCGCAAACGTATTCAGACAAATTTAAAATTGGTAAAGAGTAACACTAATTATTAGCCAGTAAATGAATAAAATAATCGAAATACCTAATACAATTTTTCCGTGGTTACGATGCAAATAATTGTACTTTTACAATAAATATTAATAAACTAGTGAGTCACCCGAACTACGCTTCGGTTCGCTAATTTAAGAGAGATTCATTAATATAAATTTAAAAAAAAAAGATGCATCGCCTGGGAATCGAACCCGGGCCACCCGCGTGACAGGCAAGCACTCTGCCCCTGCGTCAACCTCGGTTGTTTAAATAACGCGTTACTATAATGCTATATAAACATACTGAATCACCCGAGCTATAAGCCGTTCACGATCTTTTTGGGTCAGGTGAGGCTATGACCATCTAGTAATTTTGTTGGCAGTACCTCTGCGGCAACTAAACTCCCTAATGCAAACTGGCACTTTTTCTGTTAGGTTAGGTTGTTTTCAGTTTAAGGTTATATTTTCTGAATAGGTACATTGTTGCCTGATCTCTCTCTAGTCTCGACATCAACTCGTGTTCTTTTAGATCTGGTCTGTCCTTTTTAAACTGCAACTAGCATCGTTTAATGGAAATTTTTTGTTGTAACAAAATTATATTGGGCATTTTGATTTTTCCTTTGACGGAAATTAAAATTACTTTTACACACTTGATAAAGCATTTATTTTCTTACGAATATTAAAATAATAAGTTTGGCAATGTGGTGGCAAGAAAATGTCGAACAGACACTGACAGAAAAAAAGTTGCATCCGCTACATCACCGAATCAGTTAGTCCAACATGAAAAGAAAAAATAATAGCCAACTCTGTCCCAAAAAGGTCGTGAACGGATTATAATAGCACACGGCCACAGCAGCTGTCACACCATAAACCACGACGACAGGTGCTCTGCTCCGCTACTTAAAGGATTTAATTAAATTAAAACTTTTTCGTACTCTTTTTGAAAATAAAAAACGGCCTAACATCTAAGTCTAAAAATTTGCAAAATTTTAAGCCATCATACAATTTAATCGGTCCAGTATCTTCAGAGGAGATAGCAAACAAACATAGAAAGAGAGCAACGATTTTATGTGATTAGGCACATAAAGTACGGAAAAGTTGCTATTTTATCTGCTTAATCAGTTAAAGTGACACTTTTACCTTGTCAATAAAGACACATAAGTTGTCACTTTTGTGACGTTTGCGGATAAAAATAATTTATTTGAAGCACAGACAAATAATATTAACAGAAATCTTATTAAAATAATTGCTACAGATTACCAACCTACATCTGTAGTAGAAAAGAATGGATTTTTGGAATAGAATAAAAGTTTAAATCCATTTTACACACCCCCTCCTTCAAGGAAAGTTTTGACAAACAAGCGGATTTTAAAGTTATACGATGAAGTCGTTCCAAAAATAAAAGTAATGTTGGACTTCAGACAGTCAAGCTACGTGTATAACTACTGTAAGCCATTTTGTTCACAATATGAAAATATATTCTCCCGTACTAGTCACCCGAGAGCTTCATGAATCGCAACACACAGCTCTAAATATTTCTGAGGTTATAGCACACATTTTAAAGAAATGGCACGTTGAAATTAAAATTGTAACGGTTATTTTGGATAATGCAGCAAACATAAAAAAGGCAGTAAATGATCATTTCCGTACGCATCAGCACCCTTGTATTGCGCATTTGTTAAATTTAATAGTTAAAAACTATACTCTGAAATTAGCAGAAAATGGTGAACTTACGCGTCTGCTGAAAAACTGCAGAAAATTATGGGTCTACCACTATTGAAAATGAAACAAGACATCGAGACTAGATGGAACTCCACTCTATTTGTGCTGCAGAGATTAATAGAAATAAAAGATTCTCTCTCCATCACAATCACAAACCTCCCGCGAGCACCTCAATTCTTAGATAGGTCCTCACTAATTTTGATATAGGTAATTAATTTGGATATACAAAACATATTTCTGCAATACAGTGTCAAGACTCTGATATATGGATGATACACAAGTGAAATTTTTAAATATAATGCAGAATTCTGAAATACAAATCCATCATTCTTAAAAAAAAGTCAGAATTGTGATATTGCCAGAATTTAGATTCAGCTAATTAGAAGTTAGAAGTACAAAATACAGAACAATGTCAGAATTCTCTTATTAATACTCAAAACTATGAGATGCAAAGTTAAAAACTACGAAATTAAAATTAGAAAAATTGAGTTACACAGTCAGGAGTATAAGATCCAAGGTCCCGGGTGGTGTAGCTTGAACAAGCGTCCACGTTCGATCACCAGAGTTAAGCAACGCTCTCTCTGGTCAGAACTTGAATGGGAGTTCCACGGCTGCTTCTCCCGGCACCTCGTGGTACAGCTGCCACGGAAAAAAGTTGATCCCGGTTATCATAATAACGAAAATAGGTAAGACACGCCTAGACGGGGTAAGAAACCAAAATGTAAGGGAAGAATGTGAAGTAACCCATGTAGTAAAATTTATAAAAAGGAGAAGAGCTGAATGGAATAACCATGTTACCAAAGCCAATAACCAAAGACAAATAAAAGTAGCACATGACAACAAACCGATAGGGAAAAGAAACCCAGGAAGACCGATGAAGAGATGGACCGAAAACTGGCAGTCTACTCCTGCAGAAACACCATTGAATTAATGTGAAGAAAAACAGGCTACTGCCTACAATAAAAGAAGAATAATAATAATAATAATTATATTAATTTTCTCGGACAATACAACGGTTTTATTTTTTTACTCAAAAACGGCGCATCACAGGTAAACAAATCAAGAGAGCTCTTATGTTTCAAATTAAACGGTGAATTCAAAAATATTTTTTTATTTTAGAAAAAAACATTGGCATTTTTTTCTTCAAAAATATCAGTCACTGCCCGTATGCATGCCACTTTTAAAACTGAAAATTATTTGTATGTATGTATGTATGTAATGTATAATCTGTAACCTCAATTACCTTCCGGTGTAGAGGCTGGTGCTTTATGCGCTGACATCTAGCGGTAGAATGCTCAACTTGCCCCGGATTAGGGGTTAATACAGCGAGCCTTTGGTGCTTGCGCAGCAACCATTGTGTGATATCTGCGTCTTGGTGATGTGTTGACCTTGTTACTCTATCTCTTAGATCTGTGATTCTAAGTAGAGCAAAGTTAATTTGGTGTCCAACTGCGAATGGTCTCACCGAGCCCGATTCTAATCGCCAAGGCTACGGAAAAATTCCGACCCCTGCGGGATTCGAACCGAAGACTTGTTTAATGCAAGCCTGACGCTTACCCAACTGCACCACGCGGCTTCTTGAAAATTATTTTGTATTGAAAAATATGCACCTTTATTAACTGTCGGTACGTACTAAATATCATTGAAATATCTCAAGCGGTTTTGAAAATATTAATTAATTTCCATTTTTTTCCTAAAACTTTACACCCCCCTCCGTATTTTCGTAACGGAACATTTTTAGACCATAGTTTATGAAGCAAACTATCATTAATTTTTCATGTAGATTCACACCAGCGTATACAGGGTGTTATGGAAATGAGTGCAAATATTTTATATTAAATTTGACGAGCCGCTTGGTCAGCAAATCTAAGTTAAAGGTGAAAGACACAAGGTATATTAAGGCCCTGCACATACGGGATTCCGTATCCCAGATTCAGTATGCGGGATACAGAATCTGAGTCTGTTCAGACACGGCGACTGAATCTCAGACGCGGGCCTTCAGTCACTTGCAGTGCCGTGCTGTTATGGACCTAGCATTGTTGTTCTTTGTTTCTGTCGAATTAGTCTAGATGTGCTGTATTTAAAGTCAGGGATTGGGCTCTACTAAGCTAATAAATTTTTCATTGTCAAATAATGTACGCTCTATGATCGTTGTATAGTAAGGAACTGCTTATTCGATTTAAATAGAAGTTGAAGAAAATCTGTTACGCCTATGATGTGATATCATATGTTTTGGCGGGCAAAAGTAGGCGTGTCCAGGCCCTGGTACACGTGGACTCATATGCACCATATGCTCCAATGGTAAATCGGTATCCGAGATACAGAATGTGTCGCCGGCGGCCGATTTTCCTTATCTCTCCATTTCGGCCGCCGGCGACAAATTCTGTATCTCGGATACCGATTCTACCAATCAGAGCCAGTTACTAGCTTTGCTACCAATCATATGTGATCATAGATATACAGGGTGACTGGTTCATAAACGTATATATTGGAGGACATGTTAATAGAGGTCATTTGCAGTTGTTTTAGCCAAACATGCCTTATACGAATGTGAATAGTTGTTGAGATATTCTAATTTTTGTGTTTTCTTAGAAATCCGCCATATAGTCGTACTAATTTAAAAATTAAAGCAAATACAACCTTTTTTTCTGCAATATTTCAGTTTCCCTCATTAGATTACACATTGGCAGACATTCTCTATCAAAAATTATGTTAAATACTCCGATCTAATAAAAATACGAAACCTAAAACCTCCACTTGTAAAAGAAAACTTCGAACAACTTGTACATTCACACGTAGTGATTTCAAAATTTTCATGATACATTAAGCGTACAAATAACTGTAAAAACTTCCTTGTTCTATTGGCTTTCGAAAGAGGTATAAAGGTTTATTATTTACTTTTCTAATCTATTAACAAACAACGAAATTGGGCATAGTACCAAAGACGCTAATAAGGGTCAATTTTGAATTTCATGAACACTGCAGTAACAGTAGGCTATGTTTCGTTGTTTTTCTTTGACAGTTTTCCATAATTGCAAATCTTTGCAAATGCGTATGTCGTTTTTGAGTTGTGTGTGTGTAATCAGACTGTTTTTCGTTAAGTATCTACTATTATTGTAGATGGCAACATTCACGAATGCCGAGTATGCCGATATTTTGTTTATTTATGGTTTTTGTAATGGAAATGCATTAAGAGCTCAGCGAGAATATGAACATCGCTACCCAAATAGACGTGTTCCTCACGTGACTGTATTTGCTGCAACCTATCGCCGCCTGTCTGAGACTGGCACAGTTAAAAAAGCTGTACGTGCAGGACCTGTTGGACATAATCCTGCTATTACTGACGAAATTTTGCAAAGGTTCGAAGATGACCCAACCATTAGCACGAGGAGAGTAGCTGCTGATCTGGGTGTATCTCAGTGGAAGGTTTGGTCCACTTGTCATGAAATGGGTCTACATCCGTTCCATTATACACCCGTCCAAAGGCTGGAAGAAGGAGATCCTGCACGTAGAGTAGAATTTTGTCGCTTTATTTTAAATGCTGACATAGACGATCCATCGTTTTTGAGGAGAGTTTTATGGACCGATGAGTCTCAATTTACTAGAGAAGGGATAACAAATTTCCACAACTTACATTATTGGGCGGAAGAAAATCCACATCAAAGCAGAGTGGTTAGCGTGCAACATAGATTTAGTGTAAATGTGTGGATGGGAGTCATTGGCGATAATTTAATTGGTCCTCATTTTTTGCCGGGTGTTTTAAATGGAGTAGCCTATGAGGAATTTATACGGAATAATTTGTTGGACCTTTTGGAAGATGTACCTCTAGCAAATAGACATAATATGGTCTTCCAACATGATGGTTGTCCTGCGCACTATCGCCGAACTATTCGAGATTTGTTGGACGAATCGTTTCCAAATCGATGGATTGGAAGGGGAGGACCAATTCCATGGCCGGCCAGGAGCCCCGATCTAACACCCCTAGATTTTTACGTATGGGGGCACATGAAAGAAATCGTTTATGCCTCTGAAATAAATACGCGCGATGAATTAATTAATAAAATTCAAGCAGCAGCAGCAACTATACGTAATAATCTAACAAATCGAATCACAAGAACAGAGATTAGGAAACGGGCACGTGCTTGTATTAGAAGTAGAGGAACTATTTTTGAACCTAATTTGTAATTTATTACTATTTATTAAATAAAATACGCAATACGTAATAAAAAGTATTGACTTTTATTTAATGACGTACATTGTCTCTAATAAAGTTCAAGCCTGCACATTTACCCAGTGGAAGCATAAGTAGTAAACCTTTATACCTCTTTCGAAAGCCAATAGAACAAGGAAGTTTTTACAGTTATTTGTACGCTTAATGTATCATGAAAATTTTGAAATCACTACGTGTGAATGTACAAGTTGTTCGAAGTTTTCTTTTACAAGTGGAGGTTTTAGGTTTCGTATTTTTATTAGATCGGAGTATTTAACATAATTTTTGATAGAGAATGTCTGCCAATGTGTAATCTAATGAGGGAAACTGAAATATTGCAGAAAAAAAGGTTGTATTTGCTTTAATTTTTAAATTAGTACGACTATATGGCGGATTTCTAAGAAAACACAAAAATTAGAATATCTCAACAACTATTCACATTCGTATAAGGCATGTTTGGCTAAAACAACTGCAAATGACCTCTATTAACATGTCCTCCAATATATACGTTTATGAACCAGTCACCCTGTATAAGTACTAGATACGGCGTGTCGTTGCTATAGTTGAACAAGACGTACCATTTATTTCTGTCACTCTCAATGCATGAATTACGTATAGCGCTATCCTTTAGAGAGGCACTTGGACTCGTCATTGAGAAAAATTCTGATAAAATACATTTAACTCGTGTTACATGGTGCCAGAGATAGTCTTTTTGGTCTCAAGATGCTACAAAATGTAGAAAAGAAGTAATCGTATAAATAAACACAAATTAGAAAACATAACCTCAACAGTCAACATTTGATAACCTAACTCGATGAGGGGGTGTGCAAGATATTCACTCGCTGACGCCTTTGAGTTTTACGGTGGATAATAATAGCAATCAAAACCATGTAAACAACAGCTTAACTGGTAGGTCCGCTAACAAGTTAAATTTTCATGTAGCATCATTTTTCATGATAACTTTTTTAGGTCACCATGTCTAATCGTTTTAACTTAACAGGCTGGCTGAAAGGAAATTAATGATCCTGATAAAAGAAGTTTGTGAACACTACTTTGCTCTGAAACTGAGTTTGTCCTTTACAAGATGCACCATTTTGAAGAATGGTAGAAAATGACCTTTTGCGACTCCAAGAATGGTGTTCGAAGTGGCTGTTAGAGCTCAACGAACAAAAATGCGTGTTGCACATGGGATACCACAACCCTAGCCTTACCTTTCTAAAGACATTCATGCTCTTGAACTGACCCAGAGACGTATCACCAAGTTATCGCCAACTATTTGAAAACTGCCATATGAACAGAGGCTGCAGGTATTGGGGCTATCATCAATTTCGAAAGACATTTAAGAGGTGACCTAATAGAAACATATAAAATCCCCCACGGTTACTACACTGTAGTCATTGAAGGGTTTGTGACTAGTGAGAATGTGCGGTTGCGTGGCCACGAGTTCAAGCTAGTGCGCGAAAGATTTAATAAAATGTGTCGACAGTTCTGTTTATTCAACAGAATTTTTAGAGATTGGAACGCTCTTCCAGAGTCAGTTGTCTGTGTGCCTTTAGTAAACGCCTTGGACAAATTGAGTGGTTAATTTAAGTTAAGTTAATAGCTGTAGTTGTATAATTTCATTCTGTAAAATTTTCAAGTTTGCAAGTGTTGCAAGTAGAATTCTTTATCTTATTATTTACTACATTATTATGTGCCTTCAATTTTAATTTTTAGTTAAGTTTAAATATCTTATTAGCTCTAGTTTTCGATTGATATGTTTTATCGGCTCAGCTGTCTATTATAAATAAATAAATAAAAAGGAAGCAGAACTTTGATACATCCAACAACGGGGAAAATGCAGAATCCGAGGCCAATATCCCTGCTATTGTTAATATTAATAATTATTTAATGTTTTTTCTCTACTAACCATAACCAAAATTATAAGGAAAAGAGTTAGCAGTGTAATTGGCCTCGGATTCTGCATTTTAGCCCAAAACAGTTGGTTATTAAATAAATAGCCGTGTTTGATTGTGCATTATGAAAAAGACCTATTTTCAGAAAAAATTAGCAAGCATCTAGTATTTTTCATTTTTATGTGCCTTGCAAGGATTTGTTTGATGGAGTATGGTACTCGAGCCACCCGTGATTTGGTCTAAGCCAAAATTTAAAATGGGCAATTTTTTTAATTTCTATGGCACAGTAGAGACAACATGTGAAGAAGTACCTAGAAACGACACGTTAATAATAATAATAGGAGACTTCAATGCTAAGATTGGAAAGGAAGGGAACAATACAGAGGTAGCAGGAAAAGAAACCACGAATGACAATGGAACAAGACTATGCACCCTAGCTGCAATGACACGAAATTTATACATAAAAAAGAACACAAAATCACCTAGATGATACCCGGGAAAACATATGGGAACCAAATAGATCACATACTAATCTCAAGAAAATGGACAAGAATTGTACAAGTATGTTAAAGAATATGAGAATAAATCTTCTGCTTCTAATAATGTACAGTCCTCAATATCATTCTTTTTATCACTAAGAACTTCGAGATCAATCACATCTCTTCCTGCACCAGATTTTACAAAAACGCGCAACCAAATTTAAGTATATGGCTTGCTGGAGCTTGCACCTCAGTTGCGTGGTAATTAACAGTTACTATTTTTTTTTTCCCAGCCGGTAAGAATAGTAGGCATTGCTCACCTCATCTGAGGTAAGAAAGTTCGTTTTTCTCACCTAGGTAAGAAAGTAAATCATGCAATTCTTATGAAGAAACTGTAGGGCATGTTAGCTGACTGCTGACGCGTGCTGATTCTGACAGCTGACATTGATAGTTGACGGATAATTGACTTTATGACTTGTGTTACAGTCTGTTTATACGAGGAATTAGGAATGCATTCTGTGAGTGTTCACATCCTTTTGATGCAGGTAAGTACGAAACCTTAAGTGGCACGTGAGTGGCCCTTATTAATAGTCAAAATGTTGAGAGGTCAAATTCACAGTGGAATAATAAATTGAAACAAGTGAGTTTTAACATACCAGGCATATTTCTGCAATACCTATACAACGTCACAGTCCTATGACAAGACAGAAATTCTAAGATAAGATCTAAGGTTGGAATTCGGATCAGAATTTCGAGATTTAAAGCAAATTAAACTATTACATTAAACATTAACTAATGTACAATTAAAGCCAAAGTGTTCTTGCTGTGATATTATTATATGTTTGATGATACTTCAGCTTTATATTTTTTATTTATTTTAATTTTTTCCTCTCTCTCATGTATTATGTTTACGTATCACAATCCACAAAATGTGATATATTTTATGCATAGTATCCATTTGGCTTTCAAGGAGTAAACATGTTTGACAATGCTCTGTTATCTCTGTAAGTGCAATGTGATGTGATAAGAAAAGTGATAGGTGTTTAAAATAAATCAACTCAATAAACATTCATAGTAATAAAATAATTTCTGATATTTGTGAGCCAAGCAATACAAATTATTGGTAACAAGTGTTAAACATTTAAAAATGTTCCCTTCGGAGAACTTAGCAGGTTTTGATATCAATGGAAAACCAGTAGAAGTACAGGGTCAACCATCACCAAATAATCAAATCCCACAGCTACAAATGACTTTACCACAAAATAATTTTATACAGAATTATCCACATACTAACACTCAAACGACCCAAATGCAAATATATTACCCACAACCACTGCAAACATCAACTCACCCCTGTCAACAACATCCTTTTCCCCCAAATCCTGCATGCAATCAACAATTACCCGATATACCACGAACCAGTCAACAAACGTCAAATTCTCTACCACACACGAGCCAACAACCAAATAGCATTCTCTTCACACCAGACGAAGAATCAGAAATGGACGATGAATCCGCTCAAGACAACTCAGTATCCTGGCAAATAGCTAGAAGAACAAAACGAAGGAGACATGTTAAAAATACACCAAAGAACAATGAAAAGGAAACCGATATAAGAACTAATAACAAATATTCAGTACTTACAAATGAAGACAACCCTGAATAAGTTGTAAACAAAAACGACATAAAACCACAGCCAATTTTCATTTAAGATGTGATAAATTACCCAAAAATTATAGAACAGCTAACGGAAACGACTACTAAAGAAGAATATACAACTAGATCAATGGCAAACAACATTATTAAAATAAATTGCAACACAACAGACACATACAGAAAAATGGTAAAATACCTAAAAGATAAGAATGTCAATTACCACTCTTACCAATTAAAAAACGACCGTGCCTACAGAGTTGTCATAAAACATCTCCACCACACTGTAGAGTTACAAGACATAAAGGCTGAATTAACTGCCAAAGGCCACGTAGTCAGAAACATAATTAACGCGAAAAAGTATCAAACTAAAGAACCTCTAAATTTTTTCTTCGTTGACTCAGAACCTTCAGACAACAACAAGGACATATACAACATACAAGCTCTACAAAACAAAATAGTTGTAATAGAACCCCCAAACAAATCTAAAACCATAATTCAATGTACGAGATGTCAACTATATGGCCATTCTAAAAGCTACTGCAGCAGAACCTATCTCTGCGTAAAATGTGGGGGTTAACACAACACAACAGCTTGCAAAACGAGTAAAGATACTCCTGCTATGTGTGCGCTATGTAGTGGACCACATCCAGCCAACTATCATAATCTCACTAAAAATAGAAGCATCACACAAAAACTTCAATACATCCAAAACATCAACAGTAATGTACCTCATATACAATAACCTTCAGGCCATTTGAATAATACCACAAGCTATGCAAACATAGTTAAAAGTGGTAATAATGCAACACAAGATATCACACTTCATAAGTTCTTAGAAGAATTCAGACAAATGTTTAACCAACTCATGCAACAAAACAGCTCAGTACTAAATATGCTATCCATGCTTGTCAACAAACTAAAGTAATGGCCAACTTTTTAAGAATAGCACTCTGGAACGCAAATGGACTAATTCAGCACAAAGACGAGGTAATACTCTTTCTCAAAGAACGACATCTTGATATCCTACTTATAAGCAAAACTCATTTTACAGCAGAAAGTTATCTAATATTCTTAACTACAAACTGTACCATACGAACCATACAGATGGAACCGCACATGGAGGAAGTGCTATCCTTATAAAACAATCGATAAACCATTATCAATTACCTAACTATGAGAAAAATCAACTACAAGGCATTTCCGTCAAAGTCCAAACATTCCCCTACGAACTCACAGTCTCAGCAGTATATTGCCCACCTAGGCATAAAATAAAAAAAGAAGATTTCAAACTATTCTTCCAAACTCTTGGTTCAAAATTTCTCGCTGGAGGAGATTATAATTGCAAGGACACCCTATGGGGCTCACGGCTCACCACAACAAAAGGAAGGGAACTGGCTAAACAGATGCAGGATTGTAATTACTCATTCTTATCTGCAGGCACGCCAACATACTGGCCAACTGATCCAGCAAAACTACCAGACCTTTTGGACTTTTTTGTAACAAAAGGGCTCCCACCAGCTTATACAAATGTAATTCCTAACTATGACCTATCGTCTGACCATTCCCCAGTGAAAGCAACTATTTGCTCAACAATTCTCCCAAAACAGCAAGACATAAAACTCCATAATCATAAAACAAACTGGAATGAGTTCAGGACCATACTTACAAACAGAATACATCTAAATGTAAAATTGCAAACACCGGATGATCTGGACTCAACAATGGCCAAACTCATACACCTACTACAAGAAGCTGCACTACAATCCACCCCACCTCAACATCCACAAGAATACGTCAATAATGTTCCGTTAGAAATTAAACAACTTTTAAAAGAAAAAAGGAAAGCTAGAGCAATTTGGCACCGTACACGAAACCCTTCTGACAAAACCAAATTCAACCATCTAACTAGGGATGTCGTACCCGGTCTAAAATCAAACCCGGGTACCCGAAAACAGTACCCGGGTACCTGAAAACAGTACCCGGGTACCCGAAAACAGTTCCCGGGTACCCGAAATATTTAACAAAAATGTTAGCGTACATCGGAACATTTGAGGTAGCTACCACATCTTTCTTTACGCCGCGAGTTTTAAACTGAACTAAATTGAAGTAGTACGTAGTACCTACTCCCCAATTCAAACTGCAAGTCGTCTGTTATCTTATATTATAAGAGCTGATGCCGCCGGCCGATCGTAAGCCGTGGCACGCGCACATTCCGATCGTAAGCGCGAGTGGCGCCGGCACACGCAGCATGAAGGGCCTGCATACTAGCAAGTGGCGCGCGCACATGCCGACCGTGCACAAGTGGCGACGCAGCAAGCATTTCTATTGTTAACGCTGTCAGGCTGGCCAACGCGTCCTAGTTTGTAAATATTTTCAAACTTCCAAGTACTATCTAATTCAAGTACGTGACTTTTTATTCGAAATTCGTAGCAGCATCTAAATCACACAGATGATATTTATGTTACTTCATTCCATACTGACGCGATTTAATGGTACTATTGACGGGTTGAATATTTCCGTGAAGCAGATTTATTATAATTATGAAACAAGAAACATTATGTGGTATGGGATGGGGTGATTCTGGTTACTACTGCATGGTTATGTTTTTCTAGAGCTTATTCCTATTGTTTTTAAGTTTGCTAGTCGGGTACCCGGGTCCTGAAAATATACCTGGGTTGACCATTACCCGGGTCGACCCGGGTACCCGCCGACATCCTACATCTAACACACAAACTGAAAACTAAACTCAAGCAAATGAGAGAAGAATCTTTTAAAGAATACCTGAACAACCTAAACAGATATGATCAATCAATATTAGTCCAGTCGTTGAAGGTAAAAATATGCTATTACCTCAGAATTCTTTGAACCTTGACCGATTGACGTGAAATTTGGTGAGTGGTTAGGGGATGGCTCAAGGAGCAAAAGTGACATAGCGCCGATGTGCGCTTTTACCCCGAGAGTGGATGCCACCCCTTCTCGGGGGTGGAAATTGTTCACTCAAAATAACCCCGGAAATGGATAGAGGGACAAATTCTAAGTAAAAAATGTTCTATATAGTTTTTTCTATAGATCGATTTTTTTCGAGCTATTCGCGATTGAAAACTTAGATTTTTCGTGATAAAAATGCATGTGTTTGGACGGCTTTTCGCGAATAAGTCGAAAACTTCGCGTCCTATCAAATAAGTTGCAATAACCAAAAATGAAGCTTAGCAAACAGCAAAGAGATTGGTTTTCTTATGAATGCTCTAGATCCAAAATAAAAGAAGTTAGGGCTCATTGAAGAAGATTTTTTTTTGCAACAACTTGGTTCGATGTAATCAACGTTAATTAACGAAAAACCGATGCATTTTTCGGGAAAAACTTATAGAACATTTTTTGTAGTGATTGAAAAGACCTTTAAAATGAGCACTGTTAAAAGTCGATTGCATTATAACTAAGCGAGTTACGATGCAATAATGGTGGGCCACTCGAATTTTTGAAAAACAAATGAGCTCTAAAACCCCAGCCATTTCACCAGAATTGGTATTGCCCATTATCCCTTTACAAATTACTTTATTTTAGTATTACTCATGTAATCCAAGAGTTTTTCGACATGCTCAGACTTTGCATATTCAAAAAGCAAAGGGTTGAAAGGCTCGGGAGGGGTGGTCCGCGCACTATAATGCAAACTTCTAACATTTATATCTCCGTTATTTTTTTTCCTACAGAAATTTTAAAAAAACTAAAATGTTCGTTAAGAAAAAATACACATTTTTGTACTATATTATTTTTTTAAGTTTTTTCTTTAGTTTTAGTTATTTTCAAAATAAAGTATTTTTTTAAGAAATTTGAAAAATACGTTTTCCATTTTTATCATATTTTTTTCGAAAAATACGCCTTCTAACCCGCCCAAACTTTTGGATTACATAAGTAATACTAAAATAAAGTAATTAGTAAAGGGATAATGGTCAATATTAATTCTGGTGGAATGGCTGGGGTTTTATCGCTCATTTTTTTTTCAAAAATTCGAGTGGCCCACCGTTTTTGCATCGTAACTCGCTTAGTTATAATGCAATCGACTTTTAACAGTACTCATTTTAAAGGTCTTTTCAATCACTACAAAAAATGTTCCATAAGTTTTTCCCGAAAAATACATCGATTTTTCGTTAATTAACGTTGATTACTTCGAATCAAGTTGTTGCAAAAAAAAATCTTCTTCAACGAGCCATAACTTCTTTTATTTTGGACTTAGAGCATTCATAAAAAAACTAGTCTCTTTCCTGTTTCCTAGGCTTCATTTTTGGTTATTACAACTTATTTGCTAGAACAAGAAGTTTTCGACTTATTCGTGAAAAACCGTCCAAAAACATACATTTTTATCACGAAAAATCTAAGTGTTCAATCGCGAACAGCTCGAAAAATATCGATCTATCGAAAAAACTATATACAACATTTTTTACTTAGAATTTGTCCCTCTATCCATTTCCGGGGTTATTTAGAGTGGACAAATTTACACCCCCGAGAAGGGGTGGCATGCACTCTCAGGGTAAAAGCGCACATCGGCGCTATGTCAATTTTGCTCCTTGAACCATCCCCTAACCACTCACCAAATTTCACGTCAATCGGTCAAGGTTCAAAGAATTCGGAGCGGAAAACCTTCAACGACTGGACTATATGGAAACTTATTAAAAATGCAAGAAAACCCAAAGCATCCATAACACCTATTAGACAAACAATTCCACACTTAGGACCGTGGGCAAAAAGTGATGCAGAAAAATCGTAACTATTTGCACAACGTTTTTCTAAAATCTTTACTCCACACATCGATGACGTAGACCACGAAATGGAGCAAAACCTCGCACGAATTACAGAAACACGGCAACAAATAACACTCACCACTCCAGGAGAAATACAAAAAGAGATCAAACTTCTGGGACTTAAAAAAGCTCCTGGAATAAACAAAATCACACCAAAAATGTTAAAAGAACTTCCTAAAAAAGCACTAGTGCTATTAACTTACATATTCAATAGAAGCATAAGAATACAATATTGGCCAAAACATTTGAAATTGTCAGAAATAATAACTATAGTCAAACCAGGGAAAGAACCTTCAGATGCTAATTCCTACCGCCCAATAAGTCTTCTCCCAGTGATTTCTAAAGTATTCAAAAAGCTTCTATTACACAGAATAAAAATCGACTTGCCAGCAGACTTGATACCACACCACCAATTTGGATTTCGATCAGGACATTCAACAATACAACAGATACACCGATTAACTGACCTCATTCAAAAAGCCTTTGAGGACAGATGCTACTGTTCAGCGGTATTCCTCGACGTATCCCAGGCCTTTGACAGAGTTTGGCATACTGGTCTCCACTCTAAACTCAAGCAAATCCTTCCTTCTTACTTTACCCTTCTCCAATCCTATCTCAACCACCGACAGTTTCAAGTCAAAGTAGGGAATAAAAGATCAAAATTGCATCCAATCAAAGCAGGGGTACCACAGGGCAGTGTCCTGGGTCCAGTGCTCTATGTTCTCTTCACATCAGACATACCAACCTCCAGAAACACAACAATTGGCACATTCGCCAATGATACCGCCATACTATCAGTAAATCCTGACCCTCAACAAGCAGTACTGGACCTACAAGACCACCTCAACATACTATAAAACTGGGTCGAAAAATGGAGAATAAAAATAAACGAAAGCAAATCGAGTCATATCACGTTCACTCTTCGAAAAACCCCAACCCCTGAAGTATATCTTAACAACATTCTAATACCCAAACAAGTCGAAGTAAAATATTTGGAAACCCCATTTACTAAAGAAACGGAAGCAAATAGATCTAACCACCAAACAGCTAAACTGGTTACTAGGTAGAAAATCGAAGCTAGCTGTAGAAAACAAAATCCTGATTTATAAAACCATAATCATACCTATTTGGACTTATGGTATAGAACTCTGGGGATGTACCAGCAACACCTACGTTTCCATAATCCAAAGATGCCAGTCCAAATTGTTGAGATCAATACTAGATGCCTCGTGGTTCGTTTCCAATAACACGATACACAATGACCTCAAAATCAAATTTGTGAATGAAGTCATCCCTCAGAAAAGCTCTATCCATCATGCTCGACTCGAATTCCACAACAATCCACCCATAGAACCCCTACTACTAAGAAAAGACAACAAAGGACTCAACAGAAAACAGCCAATCGACTTGCTGTAAGAATCTGAGGTGTCGCCGCTGGACGAAACCTCATCATGCCATCCCTCGCCATTCATAAGATTAGCTTATAGAATGCTTGTATTCTGATTGCTGATTAAATTACTAAATAAAAAATGTATGCACAGATTGGAGCAACATTAGATTACTGCTGCCTCTACAATACAAATAAATAAATAAATACAATTCTAAAATACAAAGTTACAATTCTGAAATAAAGTCATAGTTCTACGATACAATTGCACTAACATACCGATCTAAATTCTTCAAGCGCTGCCTTTGCTGCATCGAGGCATGAAGTGCAAGTGGACTGCATCCTAGCAAACCTAGCAATGTTGTTAGCCGTTTAACGCAGCCGATCGAATTGCAGAAAACTAAAGTCCTCCCTGGATGCCTTTGCAAAAAGTAGTACACATACTGATCTTTCTCTTCCATAGCACAAGTAATGCGGCATTCGCTTAGGGTGTCTGCAGTACCTATAACAGTGGAAAGAACAAATGAAATAACAGTTTTTGACAATTAACGTATGCAAGGAAGGTGATATAATTTTACACCTAAATTGCATATTTCAAATTAACAATTTTTTTATTAGTGGCTACAATTTACATTTAATTATAAAACAAAAAAATGTCTGCGCCTCAACATTCATTGGTGCAATAACTTTATTAACTCTACGGTTCAGTTTATTAAAAACACAGAAGTACAGGGTGATTCAAATTCGGGGATAAACAGAGATATTTTGATTTAAACGTGGCACTTTTGTACAATCTTGTAAGAGATTTTTTTATATTTGTAACAGTGTTCTTGCATCCCAAGAAAATTTCAAATTTAGATCTGTTCGTAACTTCATTATTTATTAATTGATTCTGTACAAACTTTTCTATTGCAATTTTTTATTCTACATTTCACATTGAAATCAGTTTTTAGATATATCGATTCCTGTTATTTTTACATTGACTTTGATTTTTCCTATGAATTTAAATAAAAATGAACAAATTAGATGTCACTAATTTTACAAACTTGTAGTAGAACTAGAAACAAATTAGAAACTTATTCTACAACGTATAACAATTATATGTAATGAAATAAAATTATTTCATAAATAAAGACACGACTGAACCAAACAATAAAATAATGAGAAGTATATAGGTATTCAACTTTTGGCTATCACGTATGCAGTTTGAGAGATTCATTTGAGATTATAAATAAAATCTCTTTAAATAATCTGAACTAACACTAAATTTGACAAAATAAGTATCTAATAAAAATGATAAATACTGAGCTTCATATTGAAGATGACGATGCACAAAAGAGAAACAACAAAGTAACTGCAATATTATTGTAACTGATCGTATTGGGGAAAAAGCTGCAGTGGCCCGAAGAATATTCATGAGAGATTGGTGGCAGTGTATGGAGAAAATGGCCCGTCCTATTTCCAAGTCAAATATTGATGCAAGCAGTTCAAATGGGGCAATGAATCCATTCATGATGACCCAAAGTGTGGAAGACCTTTGGAAGCACGAACTGAAGAAATCATCAACAAAGTTGAAGGTTGTGTTGACTGACCGCTGAGTAAAAGTTTCAGTTATTGCTAGAGAAATAAGAATATCAGAAACAAGTGTTTTTAAAATTCTACACGAATATTTGGGAATGAGCAAGCTGCTCAGTCCTGAACAAAAACTTTGCAGGCGACAAATTTGCGAGGAGAATTTGACTGCTTTATCCCAAGATGAAAACTTCTTGTATAGAATTGTAACTGGGTATGAGACCTGGGTACACCACTGGGACTATCCCATGAAACAAGAGTCCATGCAATGGATTCATAAAGGCTCTCCTCCACCCATGAAGGCAATTTTCTGCGGGAAAAGTGATAGCCACACTTTTCTGGGACACGGAGGGGATTGTCTTAATTGAATATATGCCAAAAGGGACTACAATAACGAGGAATGTCTACAAAGACACAATTAAGAACTTAAAGCGGCTATACGCGAAAAAATACCCTACAATCATGCTCAGAAAACAACAATTGCAGAGTGCATAAAGCACAAATTGTTCAAGCAGTAGTCACTGAATGCGGCTTTGAGAAATTACAACATCCACCTTACAGTCCCGACATCGCCCCCAGTGACTATTATCTCTTTCCCAAACTCAAAAAAAAAACTGCGAGTTCGTCGCTTTGAATTCAATGACGACTTGGAAAACGCTATGGAGTCGTATTTTGCAGAATTACCAAAAGAATTTTTTTTCGAAAGCATAGCGTTATTAGAAAAAAGTTGGAATAAGCATGTTAGTGCTAATGGTTCTTACGTTGATAAATAAAATTTGGTTTGATAACATCAAAAACTCCCCTCGTAACATAAGGAATGATCTACCCCAATAATCCGATCTAAAATTTTGAAACACTATTAATATAGTTTCAAAATCTCCAAAATTTAGCTACAAATGAAAAAATTATTTAAAATTTTACTTAAGCCACACAAATATACTCAAAAAAAAAAAAGAAATTAAAACATAGCCACTAGTTTTTCAATCTTTAACAGTTACAGAACTAGTCTGTAAAATATATGAATTATGGACCCTCTGTATTGTAACAACCCGCAAGAAATTGTGTTTATAATTATAAACCTTATAGATTTTAAGTTGTCAGTAGGAAGAATAAATCAAAGCCGCCCCTTCATAAATTACATTTATTGCGAACGCAAAAGTTCATTTGGTAAGAACGAAAAGACTACATCGTTATAATTCAAGAAGCGGTTGAATTACATCTGACATCCGGTGTTAATTAACCAAAGGCTTTCTCAGAATAAAGAAGTGCCGAATTGGCAGGCAGTGTAAAACCGCGTGGGATATGCAGAATTTGCAATCCTAGAGCGCGCAAGTTCTAATTCAAAAATGTTATCTTGCAAAACAGGATAATACGAAAAACATTCGTTATTGTCCCGAAAGAAAATTACCTGTTTGGGGAGCGCAAACTGGACAGTTAGTCTTCCCCGGATTCCGTGAGATAAATTGAGTTAGCGCTAAGGCGCTTCGGCGCTAAAAATTCGTAACACCGGCGCAAGCCGCATGCCCCGCGAAATAATCGAAGTCAAAATTAAAAGCTCTATTTAAAACTTATGTGAGAAAGTGTTGTGCTAAGCCACTCAAAATTCAATTTCCTAAGTTAATTCGGGCGTACCGCAAATAAATAAAATTAACATTCACCCTCCAAATTCTAGCAACAGCACCTAGACGAAGGTCAGTCATTTATGGTATTTATTTAACCAACTAGAAGCAGGGCTGCTATGTTTATTCTTTCCTTCCAAAGTAAATTGATGTCATAAAAATTAAACATAATTTTGATCAACCTTTTAACGAAACTTACAGCTAATTAATCATAGAACCGATAGGGCGAATACCCATTGTAATGGTGTAGAATTATTAGTTTCTTTCAATATAAGTTATTTATTCTTTTGTGGGTGTTTTATTAACCATAACTCAACAGTACAACCCCTACGATTACTAATCGTGGACAGCAGATGAGTTACAATCCCCTACTTGCAAATAGTGATCTACGGGTTCAAACCAACCCCTATATCACCCAAACGTGGCAGCACGTTAAACTGGTAACCAGGGGGTTGGGAAATCAACCCCTTGGTTATAGTATGCTATTTTAATTATTTGCATGTACGAGAAATTTTCTTTTACACAGTAGGTATATTGTTTTCATTTCATTAAGAAATGTAGGTAACCCACCATCAAAGGTTGCAATTAACCGCAACAAACCAAAACAACACACTGCAGTTTTGAATTGCACCACCACTCGGTGTTCCAGCTGAGCTTATTGAAGTTCGATTATTACCGTCGATTTACAAAATTTCTTTCACTATATTTCTACAGCTCTAAGCTAATGCTTCTGACTTAAATTAGTTGGTATTTTGAGGTCCAGTATAATGTACTTGACCACAAAAGATTCAAAGGTTTCGAATAGTAGCACTACATCAATACTTACCCCTTTTCTGCGTGACATCCACAACTTTTGGATCAGTAATGCCCAGCATGTCGATGATCTGCTTTAGCTTTTGTTGGGGTGTCATATTTCCAATCTTCCTACTATTTCTTGCCTTCATTTTCTTCCTTATAGATAGATGATTGGGTAGTTCATGAACAAGCGTAAGTGTAGCTGAGAATACAAAATTCTGCCTCAATTTGCGTTTTTCTTCGTCGATGTTTATTCGTTCTAGCAGATCGTGCAGCTCCTTAAAATGGCCTTTTTCAACCATACGATCTGTTTCATCAATGGCAAAAAATCTAAACAATGACTTTAATATAATTTCAAGTGCTTGTTTTACTGAAATACGTACCGAATGTTATTGATCTGGGAAAGGTGAGAGTTCCCTTCTTGAATTAACTCCCACAATCGACCAGGAGTAGCAACCACAATTTCTGGACCCTTGCTTAAAACTCGTTCTTGTTTCACCACAGCCATTCCGCCAAGCACAACTGCTACCTTTATACCTATATGGAGATAATTCAATTATTCTATTAATCAATTTATTCTGGTTGGGTAATTACCTGTATATTTTGCAGCAGCAACAATATGATTTTTAACTTGTATGGCCAATTCCCTGGTTGGTGTCAAAATCAAGGCATACAGTGGCTTTTTATTAGTAGGTTCATCAACTTTCAAATTATTTATAACCTTAACACATCCTATTCCTGTGAAATTCAGTAATTAATTTGAACTTTTACAAGTGCAAAATACAAACCTTTATTGGACAAACCACCTTCAATATTCTCTTCGGTGTTATCATATTCTTCCTCTTCTTCATCAACTTCATCACTTACACCATGCTGTGATTTTAAATTTTCAAATTCTGCATTTTTTTCTTTAATTTTTAATATGCCTGCTAAAATAGGAAGCCCAAACGCCAGTGTTTTTCCACTCCCTGTTTCTGCTGCTCCAAGAATATCTCTTCGTCCTACATAAGTTTATAAAGTACACATTTTAAATGCCTACTACTTTTAACTGAGTATACCTAGTACAGCAGATGGCAATGTAAGTGCTTGTATTGGGGTAGGACAATCAAAACCTTGCTCTTTTATTGCTCGTAGTAGCGACCTTGGCAATCCAAAGCTACTCCATTCAGGCAGGTTCTGGTCATCAGTTTCGTCTACTACATCCTGATCCACAACACTTTCAATTTGTTCAGTCGGTTTTGTACTTATGGAAATATTTTGATCTGTAGAACCCTGTTTTGAAGGAGAAAACTCTTGAAAACATGCTTTACGCTTTCCATTTTTATTGTCTTTATGCTGCAGGTTTTTGCGCTGAACGACTAAATTGTCAGACGATTGATTTAGTACATTATAATTTGCGCTTGCATGTTTCTTATTCTTTTTGCTATCTACATTATCCAATTTGTCAAAACTAATGGCCTTACGTTTTTTCGACTGCAACAGAAAATCATTTACAATAATAATCTAAACCAACTTGTTCTAGACTACCTTTTTATTGCGACCTATAGTATTCAAATCATAATCTGTACATTCTTCGATTCCAATCAATCCTTCCACTTCGTTATTAAGCAATACTGCACCCTCTAATTGAATTGGTTTCCACGTAGGGCCTTTAATCTTCTTCACCATATTTATAATACACTTCTACATTAACGATGTGTTTGCAATTATGAGACACAGACACGAGGTTATTTGCCGAAAATGTAAGGTTAACCAGTATTTGAAAACGTCAAAACTTTTCGTATATGGTCATTTGTCATATTGAATATTATACCTACAAAATTAACTACAAGACCATCAACATCGCATTCGCCTCGATAATTACAATTGGCAACATTGTCTAGTGAGAATTATAATTTTAAGGTTATGTGTTTAGTAAGTGTCAAGTTCGTCAATTCGTGTGAATTATTATAGGGTGCTTTAGAGATGGGCGGAACGTTCCACACGTTCTCGTTCCGAAAAAATACGGTTCCAAAATAACGTTCTTCCGGAACGAGGAAACGAAATGACATTACTGTTGTAAGGTGTTTTTAAAATTCATTTTAAGTATTGTCAAAGAGCATATAATGTTATATGTTCGTTAGTATTGTTATAATATTCTTCTACCTAAAGAAATGTCAGTGAGATTGAGAAACATGTACACTTGTTTTCAAAAAATAAACTTGTTAGATTCCTTTAGTGAAACGCTTATATTCATGCCTTGATGAAATTCCTATTTATATCAAAATTTTAAACTGTTCTTTATTTTAGTTCTATCAGTAAATAACGACTATTATTATGCTATATATTTTATGTGGCGAGGCTGGACGGGTTATCTGCCGAGCTTGCGAGGCAGATAAGTACAGCCGAGCCACATAAAGATACTTTTGCTCGGAATAACATATAGTATTTTTTCTTTAGACGTTTTTATAACATATTATTTAAAATTTTGTGAACAAAATTCGAAGAAAACTACTTGATCTCGTCAGCGGCAGATAATATTATCTGCCGCTTGGCAATAAAGTGACAGTTTAGCATCATCAATTCAGCAGTATAATGCCATATTTTACTGCCGTTTGAAGAAAAATTAATTTATTTGTCGTTTTACACTTTACAATAAAATTAGCATTTATAATACTTTACAATTATGCGTTTCTATCAATGAAAAAACATAACGTGAAAGAAGCGTTCCCAGTTCCGTCCTTCTTTGCGAGACCGGGAATATGGAACGTGGAATGGGAATCGTGATTAGTTCCGAGCAGCGACGCGTAACCAACACTAACACTGTCTGTTTCTGTTGCGTTCTTTTCGTTTTCACCGTTTCAGTTTTATTCCGTCGTTCCAAAATAACGCGTTCATCCTATGTTAAGAACGTGCCGGTACGTTGCTAAAAAATACCATTCCGAAAGAACGTTCCGTGCGGAACGACTCATCTGTAGTGCCTTGATGTCATTTTGATATATTGGTACTCTTTGCAGGGTATGATGAATTTTGCCCTGTAAATATGCTGTCAGACATTAACAAAAGTTAGGTTATGTCCATTTTATACAAAATGATAATTTATCTACGATAGTGTCTGAGATTGCCTTTTAGTTGGCAGTTTTAAGTTTGTAAATCGAATGTTTTCATTAGTTTACGTCGTCAGTAGTAACGTGTTTAAAAGATTTCACTAGGCATGTTGCCAGTAGCAACTTGCTTTAAAATTTTTAAAACACGCAAAATTACGACCGGTTGCTAGTAATCCTAATTTACATTAATATTTTTTTATATTTATCGTGTTTTCTAGATTCTATGGTAGATAAAATATTGTACGATACACATGCGTAAAGCATCTTTAGTCATTCGCGGGGCTTAAAACGCTCGCTCACTCGCGTTTTAACTCTACCCCACTTGTGCCTAAAGAGTAGCTTTAAGCACTTTTATCCTAAATTACTATTTATGTTAATGTACAAAACGTGGTTGCCAGATTTGATTTTGGATTTTGTGCCATTCTTATTCTTGGTTAAGATAAATTTCATGAAAGACAACTTGCTGATGCTGAATATGTTTCATACTTTATTGAGTAGGCATAATGGTATAATAAAAATCGGTTTTTTATGTAATTATAAATTGTAGAAAAAATATTTAAATTTTACAATCTATACAGGGTGTATACGAATTCGACCGACAAACTTTGAGGGTGTATTTACTGCCTAAAGATGTACCTAAATTGTTCGTATACTTATAACCAATCTCCTTTCATATAACCAATCTCCTTTCATTTCAAAGTTAGAACCTCTTTTGTGACTTTTCTTTTAATCTAACATTGAAATCGTCGAATGAAATTTTACTCAAATATCGAACTATACTAATTAATTAATGACATTAGCTACATATGAAACATGACATTTAATTAATCAGACTACCAGTGGAAATAAAATATTCAAGTTTGGAGATTTGAATGTGTGTAATGTGTAGGAACACTAATTTTTAATGGTTTTTGGAAGTCCAGAATTCTTTAAAGAAGATAGCTAGGCCATAGCTGATAATAAATTTTATTCTTAATATTCAAGCTAATGGATTTCTTCTAATTTTTATTTTATTTAATAAAATAAATCTTGAAAAATTCATAGTGTTTTTTCGAAGTGTTTTGACCTGTGCAGAGTTTATCTTGCAGATAAGGATCAAGGTTGTCTAATCTTTTAGGCTGTATTTACTGAGAGAAATATGCACCCAAAGTTTGTTGGTCGAATTCGTCTACACCCTGTATATATTTTTTTGTAGGTATACAGATATATAATAACTTATTTATAATTATATAATAAATGCGTAGTAATACTAGGTTCCTGACGGCGGTGTAAATCTTTATAAACTAACGCTTCCACATATAAATAATTGCAAATGTAAGAAATACGAGACTGCAAATGAGATTCCTTGTTGGGATGGATGCCGGTATGCTGGTCTAAACTTCGAGCGGCTTTAGATTTTCATATGAGAAACGTCTTGCACTTGGTTTACCCTGGGCCGCATCAGCTTTTTGGGATTTGCGTGGTGTGGATTCTCAGAAGATGGCCACTCATTTTCCATGTCATAAACAAGAATTTTGATGTCAAAAACCCCCTATTCCACTTCCATTGTTTCATTGGTACCTACTATCTGAATCATTATGAATACCTGATTCTGACTCAGATTCCATCAATGAAATAATGAAAGGTGGAATGTTTTCATATTTCTCATATGTTTCGCACAGTTATCCGAAATAATTTTTCACAAGGATCTGAATAATTTTGCCACATGTTGGAGGTAAAGCTTCAAGCCATAAATGCTTAACCTTACCTTCGATAAAAGCTGAGAATTTATATGCTTGTTGTTGTAAGTTTTACAGAACCCCCATGCCATTTCAATAGGATTGTATTGACAATGGTACAGAGGTGATCTAAGAACCTCATGACCATTCTCTTTCAAAAATTCGTCAGTCACGAAACGTTTGTTATTGTTTTTCCTAAAAGGTTGAGTTAAACTCCAAAGATGTTTTTTTGTAATTTTGACATTGTGTTTAATCAACCAATCCTGCATATGATCCTTCTTCTAATTAAGTGAGGGTAACTTTTCCAAAATGATACGGTGCATTGTCCAAGATTACCACACATTTACCAGGAATTTTTATTCAGAGCAGGAAGTTGAAAAATCTCCCTGTTCATGGTTTTGCGATAATCCCTATCATTATTAGTTGAAGTTAATAATAGATCACACCCTTCCAAAAACCCAAGTTTAGTTCCCGCATGCAAAACAGTGAAACGCTTTTCCTCCGATTTTTTTTTTTTAGAGAGATTACTTTTAATTTTAGAATTGTGTACCCAGGGCCGGATTAACACTTTTGCCGCTCATGGGCCAGAGGTCTGCCTGCCGCCCTAGCGGGGGTGCAATACCGGGGGGTCTGGGGGGTATGGAATACCATACCCCCCAGGAAAAGCGGGGGGTCCGGGGGTCCTCCCCGGGAAAAAATTTGAAATTTAGAGGCAAAATAACGCATTTTGGGACATTTTTCAGCGCTCAACTGTCTCTTGATATTGTAATGGTTTTAGTACCTCTCATGATGAAAACCTTCAAGAAACTATGTCCTAAAATTGCTTTTTATTAATTAAAGTAAACTATTTGACAAAACTCCGTTAATTACGAAACCATTTTCTACAACCGTGATATTCCATTACTTTAGATTACAAATAGTAAATAAAATCGTTGTTGATATTATTTTGTGCAACATCATGCAGCTCGTAATTCACAAACTCAACAATTCTTTTATAGTTTTATGACTATTTGGTTGAGAATGATTGGTTTGGAGTGAAGTGAAAATTTGGCGCTGATCGGCTTCGTTACTCGGCGACGGCTCACCTGTGAATGTGGCCGCAGGCTTTGAGCCATAATCGGTCATTGCTGTCGATTTATGGGCAAAAACAGTACAGTTAGGAAGGGGCTAAAATTAGTAAAAGGTGTACAGAGTAAGACTGCAAAATAAATGATAATTTCTGTATTGAATATAGGAAAATAAAAAATATATACAACATCGAAATATAACTGTTCAGAGCATACAAATCGCATATCCAAACAAATAACTTACTCACTAAATTAGCTTTGTTAAAGTAAATATAACTTAAAACTTCTTCTTTCTTGCACGTGCATTGGAAAAATCATCAACAACTGCACTGAAATCGAGTTTTGTTGTCAGTTCATGTTCTATGGCTAAAACAGCCAGGCTGACGAGTCGTTCTTGAGTCACTGTTGAACGCAGATAGTTTTTGACTCTTTTCAAGGTCGAAAACGATCTCTCAGCAGAACAGTTTGTAGCAGGAGTTGTCAAAAACATTTTCAAACCAAAAGTCACGTTGGGAAACAAGTCCTGTAGATTTTTTTCTATCAAAAATCTGTACAAGTTTGATAGTGAAAAGTCTTTTTCGGCTTCTTTGTAGTTTCCTCGGATCAGAAGTCCTTTCAGATGGATGCACTCGCATATAAACTCTGACTCTTCAATGTCTTCAATATAGATTTTCTGCAAAGACGTCGCGTTAGCAGTAATTTCTTCGGTAGTTAGAGTCTTTAATTTTGTTAGAAATGAAAACTTTGCAACGAAGTCTGTGTACACAGAGATCCTTCTGTCTAACTGAAACTGAAGTGTTTCCACGATGATGTCATAACTTTGTTGAAGAAAATTTCCCCTAATGTCATCATAAGTTCTTTCTTCATCTTCTTCTGATTCTGAAGATTCATCAAAGAACCTCTTTCTTTTCGCCTTTCTTTTTGGGCGATCCAAATCTTGCTGCACCTGCGGCTGCGTCTCTTGTGGAAGTTCTGGCTCATCGTTCTGTCTCATTTCAGCTTGCGCAATTTGCAGTTTTTTTTCGCCCTCTTTCTTATAGTGGGTAAACATGTCTTTCATGTTCATCACATACTCTGTGAGTGAGTTGTACAGGCTTACAACGCTGTCCACGGTCATATTTTCAGCCTGGATCTTTTCACTGACTGAATTAAATTTTTGAAGTACATCTCCCCAAACGGCTGCCATGAAACATGTTTCTAGAGACATTAGTTTTCGCAACAACCCTTTGGCTTTGGATTGTGTCTGTTTGTTTTCATGGTTGCTTGAAGTCTGTCTATCAGCGTCTTGACCATGGGTTTGTAGTCTTTATTAAGGCTTTTGCAAGCTTCTTTCCTTGCAGACCATCTTGTAACACTGAGAGACTTCAACGACGTGTTCTTGTCCTTTCCTGTGGCCGTGAAATTTGACAGAAGAAGATTCCACCTGTGTGTAGAAGACGAGAAAAAATTGTACAATCCTTGCAAGAGATCAAAGAAATGTTTGGCAAGAGAACAGCATTCTGCTGCGCTTGATCCCACTAAATTTAGTGAATGCGCTGAACAAGGCACATAAAATATCAAGGGATTCTTTTCTTTAAGTCTTGCCTGCAACCCCGAGTATATTCCTGACATATTTGACGCGTTGTCATAGGACTGTCCCCTACAGTTTTGTATGTCCAATCCTTTCGACTGTAGGAAAGAAAGCACTGAGTTCGCTAGTTCTTCAGCTGTATGACCTTGATTTTTCATAAATTCAACAAAATGTTCTTCAGGGATTCCCGATTCATTCACATACCTTAATATGAAAGACAATTGATCAATGTGTGTTACATCAGGGGTGGAATCTACTATTATAGAATAGTACTTGCTTTTCTTAGCATCATTCAAAATTGTATCAATCACGGTTTTTGCCATTATTTCGATGAGTTCTTCACAAATGGTTGATGATAGGTATGACTGATTACCTTTACCCGCTTTCCCATATTTTTCAATGTGTGCTTTCAAAAATGGATCAAATTCGGCAATCAGCTCCAAGCACATCATATAGTTGCCATTTGAAAAAGAACCAAATCTTTCGTCAGTCCCCCTAAAGGCAAGACCACGCGAGGCAAGTTTTTTTATTACGGCCACCACTCTCTGGAGAACTGCCCTCCAATACCTTATTTCTTCTTCCATTTGGTTTTGTAGAAGCTTATTGATCCTCCCGGCTGCTTCTGCTCTTTGTTTGTAGACTATTACACTATCGTAGTGAACGTGCGAGTTTTCATTCTCTTTTATTCTCGCTGATGCATGTTTCCAATCACTGAACCCATTTTCAGTAAACTGAGTAGAGGTCGAACTAAACAATTTGCATGGACCACAGAACAAAGAGCCTAAACTTGGTGAGTAAATCAAGAAATCTCTATTTACAATTTCGCCATTTGCAAGTTTTCTGTTGAACAGCCATTTAGCCAACACTCTTTTCCTGTCTGGATATTGCCTTTCAGATTTTTTAAAATCGCAATCTTTATTTTGATTCAATCCATTTTTAACAAAATATTCCCACGTCTCTTCATTCACTATCCATAAAGCAGGATCATTATTTGGTTTCAAATGGACAGAAGAGTCAGGTTCAGAGACTGTTAATTGATCTTCAATCTCGTCAACAACAAAAGTTAATTCGGATATAGCTGGTTTGATCTTGTCAGTATCAACACATGACGAAGCTGAAGGTGCTGATGCTGAAGCTGAAGGGGTTGATGTTGAAGCTGAAGGGATTGATGCTGAAGCTGAAGAGATTGATGCTGAAGCTGAAGGGGTTGATGTTGAAACTGAAGGGATTGATGCTGAAGCTGGAGGGGTTGATGTTAAAGCTGAAGGCACTGATGCTGAAGCTGTTGAAGCTGAAGGGGCTGAAGCTGAAGGCGTTAATATGGAACATACTTCTAGTTCTACTTCACAAAATTCTTCGACACTTTCTAAACGCACTGGTTCTGGTGGCACTGGTAGTGGTAGGTTACTTCTTGTAAAAAATGTATCAAGCTTCGCAGTTTTATTTACAACTTCTGTCAATTTTTTTTTCTTCTCTTCGGCTACTTTTCTGTATTGCCACCCACTGAGCCGTTTGCGTCCATCCATTTGTACAGCTGCTTATAGCATCAATGCCATCTGAAGTAAAGGTCTGACTGTAAAAAAAAAATATCTGTAGAATTCAAAACTGTAGTACGATACGACAGGAAAAATAAAAATACCGGTTTACTTCAGCGGCCCTTGTGGCCCACGGCCACATTAATCAATTGAAAATAACGGTTTAAAAATGATTCCCGGAACTTTACGCATTTACATTAATGTTTCAATAATCAGGAACCCTTAAAGATCGTGAAAAACGAAAACGAACACATACTCAAAACGTTAAGGGACCGGACCGCTAAAGCAAATAAACGAAACAAATATGAATGATTATAATTAAAACATTACATTAATTTAAAATAGCAATTGATACTTAACAATATTTATTCAGAAAAAGCAAAAAATATAATTTTTTGTACAAAGTGCTTCTCTTACTACCACAAAGTAAAATGGCGAAATATGCAAAATAGCAATATTTAATTTGTCTCTTTTACAACATTAATTTGTGTTGACAAACCATTATAAATAACATAACTCGAAAACAAGTATAAACTAAGGGTCGGCGGGTAGTGAAATTGATTTATATAACGTCCCAATCCCAACTCCCAAGTATTCCCAACTCAAGTCAATGTTTTTGGATTAGAGTATTGTCTAATGATTAGACAATAGGTTAATTTGAGTTGAATGGGCTGTAGGTGATTTTTTTTTTTGTAAATTTTTCCGGACCAGCTTTATCTAGCTATACACAGAAAGGTTAACTGTTAATCACTGAAACTTTTCACTATATTGGCAGTGCGAGGTTAACTCCGGTGGAGACCCTCAATCACTAAGCTCTTCTTCTGTTGTTAGTAGATCCTGCGGTAACTTGCGTTTTAGTCGTCGGTGAATAGTTTTTTTTCCTAATGAATAGTGTACCGCACCTGAACACTCACTAAGTTTATTATTAAATGTTTTTATATGCACTTTTCAATAAAGACATCTACCGTTGGAATTTGTAGGTCTTGGTGTAATTGACTGTTCCGGACAAACCAAGGAGCGTTTGTTGCAATGCGCAAAACTTTGTTTTGGAACACTTGTATTTTTTTAATAGTTGATTTAGACGCGGCACCCCAAACCGGACAAGCGTAGGTTATTATCGGTCTCAATAAGGATTTGTAGATGAGTAAGAAGCAGGATAATTTGAGTGGTGTTTTGCGATTTAAGATAGGATACAGTTTGGATAATCTTACGTGGCATTCGTTTAACTTTTTGTTCACATGAAGTCTCCAAGTTAGACGTTTGTCAAGAAATACTCCTAAGTACTTAACACCTCCATCAGATGGATTCCAGTGTATAGGGTGGTTATTTATTGTTATGTTGCGCAATATAGTGTGGCGTCGCAAAGTAAATATTTTTGCTTCACATTTGGTATAATTAAGTTGTATGCACCATTTATTCAGCCAGCCATTTAGTACGTTTAGATTAGTTTGTAAATCATCTATCGCTGTATCGATGTTTTCGTTTTGAGTAATAATTGCAGTGTCGTCTGCATACATTGCAATGGCGGAGTTGTTAGGGTGAGGAATATCATGCATAAATACATTATAAAGTACAGGACCTAGGATTGAACCTTGTGGGATTCCAGCTGCAATAGGTGCAACAGCAGATAATGTGCTATTTATTCTCACTTGAAATTTTCTGTTATCTAAAAAGGATTTGATTATTAACAGCAGATAGTGAGGTAGGTTAAGATTTAACATTTTGTATATTAAGCCATCTATCCATACTGTGTCAAACGCCTTTGCTATGTCGAGGAATGCTACAACGTTGTGTTGCTTGTACTCAAAACCTCTTTCGATATTTTCAGTAATCCTTAAGAGTTGATGATTTGTCGAGTGATGTGATCTAAATCCGAACTGAAAAGCGGGAACTGCGTTTGAATGTTGTAGTTCATTGTTTAATCTATGTAGGATGGCTTTTTCAAGGATCTTAGATAAAACAGGCAGAAGGCTGATTGGTCTATAATTAGAAGGATGGTTGGGGGTTTTACCTGGTTTACGAAACATTAATATGTGTGCCAGTTTCCATGTGTCCGGAAAGTATCCTATTCTCAGGCATTCATTGAAAACAGCGGTAATATAACAGATTGCTTTTTTCGGTAGTTGCTTCAGTATTTTATTTGTGATAAGGTCATGGCCAGGTGCTTTTTTGTTAGGCAGTTTTGTAATGATCTTCGCTATTTCGATAGGGGAAATGTGATTTATTGTTCCAGGAAAATCGGGCAAATGATCTCTAATGTGGTTTGTTATACGTTGAGCGTTTTCGGAATTGTCGTCGGTGATGATGGTCTTAAACACTTGCGTTAGATGGCTTGCAAATAATTCGCATTTTTCTTCGTCACTTGAATAAACGGCGTTGTTATACTTCAACGGAGAAATGGTGGGAGATTCTTGCAGAATACGTTTCGTTGCTCTCCATAAGGAGTGATCGGACGCTTTGAGTTCTTCTATATACCTGCTGTAGGAGTTTATTCGATAGGTATCCAGTTCGAATTTAACTCTGCGATTTAACTGATTTAGTAAACGCTTTACATCAGGCTGTCTTGTTCGCTGCCATTCCCTTCTGACTTGATTTTTATGTTGATTAAGTTTGTTATATGTGCAGGAGTTTGTTGAAAGTTTGGCGGTTTGCGGTTGTTCTGTATGATTGTTGCTTCGTTGATACTAGTTTTTATTGCCGCCTGTAATTGGTCTACTGCAAAGTCTATTTCTGATCTTGTTTGCAAGCTAGTTGGGCATACGATTTTATTGTCGAGCGACTCTTGAAATATTTCCCAGTTAACTACACCGTTAATAAGACGGGGTACTTTTTCAATTTTACAGGGTGTCTCCGAAAATGAGATTATAACTGGTAAATGATCGGAATTTAATTCGGTTAACACATTTTGGTATATAGGGTGAGTACAGTTTTTATGTAATATTATGTCTAGGATGTCGGGTCGATGGTCTTGACGATATGGAAAATGAGTTACTGAATCAGGGGCTGAAATTTGTATAGCATTTGTATTTGCATAGTTATATAGTCGTAGGCCGTCTTGATTGTCTACACGGCAACCCCATATTGTGTTCTTACAATTTAAGTCGCCTATTACATACGTAGGTTCATTACCGGAAAACAAGTGTTGAAGATCCGCTTCCACGATTCTTTTATTTGGTTGCTTGTATACACTAGCAATTTTTACTGCAACGTTATTATGTGTCTTCAATTTTATTTCCATTACTTCAAGACTAGTTAGATTTGGTGTTGGTAAGGGATATATTGATAAATTATTTTTTGCAATTATAGCAACACCTCCTGATGCGATCGGTGCTGGCCTATCGTTTCTGAAAATGACATAACCTGGTATTTTGAATTTTTCGGTGTCGACTAAATGCGTTTCAGTGACGCATGCTATATCTATATTATGACTGTTTAAGAAATGTATAAAGACAGAGCGTTTATTTTTAATTCCATCGGCATTCCAGTTTGCTACTGTTAAGTTATTGATACGAAACTGATTATTTGCCATTGTTGAGAAGTGCAGGGAGCATAGATATTAGAGTAGTTTTAATTTTATCTATATGTGGTGTTAAGATATCAATTATTGTTCTTATTAGTAGTGTTACGAGATCTGATGATTGTTCGTTTGGTGTTTCTTCTAAGTTTTGTGTATTAGCATTTGATTTTGAGTTGGTTGCTACATGGGTTAAGGTGTCCGACCATTGTCTTTTAGGTTTAGGTAGGGTTGGGAAGTTTCTGTTATTGATTTCAACTGTCGTGTTAGTTGAGCGGATGTTTGTTTGATTATTGTTAATTTTTTGTGCTATAGATTGGTAATACGAGCATCCCCTATAATTGGCGGGGTGTTCACCACCACAATTTACGCATATTGGTTTATCAGTAGAATTTTTAGAGCACTGCGAGTAATGGTGGTTTTCCTTGCATTTAACGCATCGAGGTGTTAATTTACAGTAGTTCTTGGTATGTCCAAACAATTGGCACCTAGAACACTGTGGTACGTCGGGAGATTTTCTTCTGTGTTCTACTGTAATGATGCAATAATTCAGTTTGTTTAGTGAGAATATCTTTTTAGCTTCTGCATTGTTAGTCAATTCTACTGCACATAGTGGTATTGGGTACCTTTTTTTATTATATAATCGCGCTACTTTGACTATGGGAAGGTTTTCTTTTGCTAGCTCTGTTTTGATTTCTTCTTCGGTAAGAGAAATAGGTACACTGCGCAAAATAACAGACAGAGTTTTCTCGTCTGGTGTTTTGTAAGTGTGATATTTTAAATTATGTAAATTGTAGTACTTTGTTAAATTACGGAAATCTTTGATATCGGTTAGATTGATACGTAAAAAATTACCTCTGTTAACTGTACTGAATTCTTCAATTACGATAGCCTGGATGTCCTTTAGTACTTCTTGGTAGTTCCCAGCTTCATGTAGGAAGATCGGAGGAATTTTCTGTTTGTTATCGTTCGCGGGCTGTTCTGCTTCTTGTTCATTTTGTTTATCTTGTTGTTTGTCTACATCCATTTGCGTGTTATCGTTTATGTCACATTTATTGCCTTGGTAGATTATTTTAGTTGTGGAGGGTGGTAGGTAAAATTTATTTGCGGAAATAAGTTGGGATGGGTCAAATATATATCTTTTATTAGGGTCATCAGGATTAGGAGACAAATTGCTACTGTCGCGTTTCTGAGCACTCATAGTTATAAGTGGGGTTTAAGGTCCCAGTGGGACCTTAATGCTGTAAATTTGAACACTATTAATAGTTTATTAATAAGTCCGACACTGTTAAAAATAAATATTAAGGTAAAGGTTAAAGATAAGCGGTTTATGCACTTCCGATAGCGCGTCTAGAGGCGATCGACCGACCGCGACCAAGGTTGACACGGAACTTAAGCAAAGATAATGTTTTGCTAAAAAAGATATTTGTTGTTGTATCCTTACGTAATAATTATTTATATTCTCAAATAATCTAGGTCAGTAGAAAGAGCAAGAAAAAGAGTGGTTGGAAATCCATTCGACAGCACAACAGAACACGGCCCACAAATTGATAGAACTCAAATGGAAAAAATCCTTGGACTGATTGATACTGGTGTTAAAGATGGTGCCAAGCTTTTGATAGGAGGTAAAAGAGTTGGGGATAAAGGTTTCTATGTCGAACCCACAGTTTTTTCGCATGTAGAAGATCACCATACTATTGCTAGAGAAGAAGTAATACTTGTTTTTACACTTATATAACTTAAAACGTAATTAATACTGTTATAGATTTTTGGACCTGTACAACAACTGATGAAATTTAGAAATCTTGATGAAATAATTGAACGAGCAAACAATACAAATTATGGTCTTGCTGCAGGCATTTTCTCAAATGACCTAGATAAAGTCAACTATTTACTGCAAGGTCTAAGAGCTGGAACAGTATGGGTCAACTGTTACAACATTTTTGGGCCTCAGCAACCGTTTGGCGGTTTTAAAGATTCTGGTATAGGAAGGGAGATGAGTGAATATGGTTTAGCACAGTACACAGAAGTTAAAAATGTTACAATTAAACTTCCACAAAAAAATGCATAAATCTGTATTAACCAGTGTACTTATTTTATTTACAGTTTGTTAAATATAATTATAATTATGTTTTTTAGTAACCATAAAAAACTTAATAAAATATTTTCTTTATGACTCATGTTTTATATACAGTGTGCCCCATTTTATCACTTAACACCTCTATATCTTCTATTATTTTTAAACATAATGATTTGAAGTATTGACGGTTTGTACAGACCCCCAAGTAAACTTATTGGATTGATTCTGCACACACACATATACTATGATCGATTAAAAATTGGAATATTCCTAAACTTGCCCTAATGAAATAGGCTATAGGTATTTGATTTCAAAATATTTTTTATCATCCTCAAGCCCCCCCCTCGATTCAAAGTTTTATTGCAAAAAAATGGTAATCGAAATACGGTCATAACATAAAATGACACAAAACCAACATTTAATATTTTTTTGAAGCGAAAACAACACTGTCCTTTAATTTTTATATTTTTACAAAAAGTTTGTCAGGTTCTTATGCGACTTTGTGTTTTTATTAAACTGATTTGGCTTTCAAAAATTGTACAACAAATTAGATCGATACCACTTACATTATAATTTAAAAACTCAAGTTTGCCTTTAAGGAAAAAATAAAAATTCAATTTCAAAATCTTTTCCAGGATCAAGTTCAAATGACGTTTTTTAGCGGCTAGGCCTTGGTTACATAACAAATTTTTTCAATTTCAAAATTTAGAGTTCCCCTCTAACGCTATCGGTGGAAATAAAGCGTTGCAGCCAATGAGATAATATGACTGAGTGGCGTCACACAAATCGTTGAAAACCCCGGGTATTGGTTAGCGCTGGTTTAGGGTGAGCCACGATGTAATATACAAGTGGATTGACTCCACATTCAGAGTTGGCCAATTCTTTATTAATTCATAAATATTTTGCCAGGCGCTGAAGTGTCATAAAGACCAGGGCCCTATTTGATAAAGCAACTTTGCATTTTGCAGCTTTTAAATTACCTATGTTCACATTTTCCACCATCAATCTGTATGTGATTGAAACATGTGAGAGAATAAGGAACAGAAATGATTCTGTGCAAAAAACTGGAAGACAGCGATCGAAGGGGTTGACCTACAAGATGGTTACCATGTGTAGAGAAAGACTTACAATAATGAAATATAGAGAACTGGGAGAATGTGATGATAATAAGAAACAAATGGAAAGTGGTGACAAAAGCTCTCGAAACAGGAAAATCAAGATATGTTCGTTTTTATTGTGCAGAAATTGGTGCTATTTTGCGTATTGCCTGGGCATTTTGGGATGCGGCCACTATATTTTGGACAAACTAAAACAAACATTTCCAGCACATTCTGTTGGCTTTTAATTACTTTCGGTTTAAATACATTCGAAAACTTCCATTAAGAATTAATATTTTACCTTCTTAATTTCTTCTATTAATTGTAAATAGTGCACATACAGCGTGCTCCCGATTGAGTTTAACATACGTATGATGATATGTTTCCACTGTCTAGGGTGTATATCACACAACGTTTCGGGAGTTTTGATCTACTCCCGTTCTAGTGATTTCAGTGACCTTAACCTTTTACAATCAGAAACAATAATTTCTTTTAATTCATAGTGAGTGCAATTATCGAATCCCCGTACATTGGCCCTAGAAATGTACAGAGGCCCAAGTGGCCTAACAGCAGTAAATTAAGACATTAATAAGGTGCAGATTCGCCAAACAAACGATATCTATTTGAATCCAAAGCATTACTAGCAACCAACAGATATTATTTACCTCCTAATACATCAAATAATATAATATTGCAAGGTAACAATGCCGAACCACCTGCAGATAATAATGAAGGCGAGCCACAAACAATTGAACAAAAACCAAGGATACCACCAACTTACCTGCATGAGGGCAAAATTATCAAGAAGTGCTGAAAGACATTCAATGTCATGTAAAAGAACCATTTACAACGGCCTATAAAGGAAATTTTCTCCGTATTAATTTGAATCTCATCGATGATTATCGAAAAATAACAAAATATTATGACGAACATAATATTAAATACCACACCTTCAAAAGTCCCACCTCACAAACTCTTTCAGTTGTATTATATAATAAAACAAAATATCCGATTCCTGTCTGTGCAGTTGAACTTGTAAAAGGTGATAAAGCTAATAAAATATTTTCCCTCAATAAATTAAACTACTGTATCATCAGCGTAGAACCAAGGCGTAAATCCTCTAATATACCTCAGTGCACACGCTGTCAGTTATTTGGCCACACAAAAAACTATTGCAAACTTACTCTACGCTGTGTTAAATGCAAGGAATCTCATCAGTACAAAGATTGCACCATAACCGCCAACGAAAAGCCCAAATGTGTGAACTGTGATGGTGAGCAACCGGCTAATTATAGAGGATGTCCATACTTTCAGGCATTATCACAAAAGTCAACAAAGCAGTCTCTTTTGACAACAATCCCATTAACTTCCATCCCCTACCCATTGCCAACAGACAACAATATAGCAATATAACGTGATCATGCACTCATGCATCACGAACCAAAATCCACCCCAGCTCACAATGTCCACAATCAAGATGCATCAGACATCGTGACTGTAATTCTTAAAACACTACCAGAACTCTTGTTCCCCATATTGATAAAATCAAAGCAGCCTTTATCTCGCTCTTACCAACTCATCATATGTTAAAAATTGCAAGTTGGAATGCAGACAGCATTAAATCACCACTTCCTTTTACAGTGATCTTATAATTAGCCAAAAATTTGATTTTTAATTATTAAGCATTTCTCAATATTTTACAAAAATTACAAATTCTACAAGAACGGTACAAAATAGAGCGTTAGCTCAAGAGACAAATTTTCTCTAAAATTTTAAGCTGAATTGAAAAATGTAATAATATACCGGGTGTTCTATTTAAAATAAGAGTTATTAAAAAAAATAGCAAAAAACAAAAGAAACTCATTTCAGAGGTATTCAACTAGAAAATCGCCTATCTCACATCAATACGCATTAAAAATGTAAAGTTTGAAAAAAATCGTTTTGAGCCGTTTTTGAAAAAATCGAAAAAACTGAAAAATCACAAGAGTAAACACCTACTCCGGTTATGCGATTTTTGTCAAAAGCTTGCTGTCGCATCTACATAGGACACAAAACTTATATATGAAGTTTCAACGCCATACCTCTTTTCGTTTTTGAGATATTATGTTCACAGGCAGACAGACCAATGAACAAAAACCTGTTTTTTGGGTTCAGGGGGCTCGAAAACGTGAAGATCTGTTGAAAACTCAATTTCGAATTTTTGGGGTGAATCCAATACTTCCTTTATCGTAAAAGGAAGTAAAAATTAAAGCAAATCATCTTCAGCCCTCCGCAAAAATAATAAAATTAATCCAAGAGAAAAACAGAGCCAGACGGGAATGGCCGATATGGAGGCAGCCACATCAAAAGCAATATTTAAATCAATTACATTGACAGGTAAAGTTGGCTTTAGACACTAAATAAATCTACAGTCCAAGAACCATTCAATGTGGCAAGCAACAAGGAGAATACTAAAAAAAACCAGCAGATCCGGCACCATTAAAAAATAATATTGTTAGATCGTTAACAATGATGAATAGAACACAATAAAAACACAAATGAACTATAATTATATATTAACCCTTCGTACAAGATTATCTTATTATTTTATCATACAAGGGCGCACGTCCGTCTCGCTCGGGGTTCGGAACGCGACTGACTTCTTGCCACCATCCCCTGGCCCTTGGCTGCTACCCTCGCAATATGTTACTTACAACAGACGCGGAAAAATGTGAAATATACGCAATTCATTTGTTACGGTATCAAACTGACTTATCGACACTCACGACTGTGTGAGTACCAAATAACTAGACAAGTCCGGGAAATATGCACGCTCACCCTGGAAATCGTAAGAAAAAGGCTAAAGGCCTCGGCTCAAATACGCTCAGGGAGGGGGCGGGGTCCTAAAACGAGTCACCACAAGATCCAAATCCAGGAAACCCACGTTCAACCGGACCTTGAGGATCAAACGGGGCAAAAGATACTCAAAAGCTACTTTTGGAAGCCACAGCGCAGCGCCAAACGCAACCACCTACCTGCAGTGCTCATCCACCACGTCCGGGCCTCACCTTACATCGATCGTAACATAGTGACTCAGTCACTCTGTAAACAAAATGCACAAGACACAAGGGAAAAATCATAAGACGGTACAGTTAATACATCTATTGGGCAAGTTCACATGACCAAACAAACAACTTACAGAAATACCGACGCGGTCGGCACGTATAACAATTTTGTAATAACGACTTACGATCAACGCCCTGCTGGGAAGCGCTTTACCTAAAAGGTACGACATTTAGCTGAGGCGTACAAGACAAATTCAGTTCTAGCGAAATGACGGCTTACTGCTAAACAAACATATTACATACGCGTGAGATTTACATGTGGGTGTACCAGACATCACTTGGGACGCCAAGCACGAGTATGTGAGTTTAATTGCAAAAACAAGACTGGTTCGCAGCAAAACAGTGTGCGACACTATTGCTAATTTATGTGACTTTAATAGCAAAAGCAAGACTGGCTCGCAGCGAAACAGTGTGAGACACTAATATTGCTAATTTATGCGAGTTTAATTGCAAAAGCAAGACTGACTTGCAGCGAAACAGTGTACGACACTATTGCTAATTTATGCACATGCTGGAGAAACAGTTAATAACACAATGTTACCTGGGTGCTAGATCAGCCTCAAGACGGGAGCAGTGCGCTACGTGTAGGCGTCGTCTATCGCTGCATTTTCAGTACGTGGTGTGAGCGGAATGCAGTGACGTCCGGAATGTTCCCCCTTACTTCAAGCGTGGGTGGAATGCTCATGCCCCCTTGGCAGGGGCTAGGCCGTTACTGGATCACTCGGCGATGAATCCCGTCTAACTACCGACGGACAAAATTAGACATAACAAGCCCCCATACTAATAAATGACCCAAATCAAACCCGCGAGAAGACACCACCAACAAACACACCAATAACCTCGTAACTTGTCAAGCACTCTCTGTCTGCCGCTCAAAGCAACCAAATGCGATCACGAGTCCAGCTGCTGTCTCACGCGACCGGAGTGACCAATGGGAAGAAAGGGCCTCGCATCATGACGCCGAGTCTGTCTCGGTGCGAGAGAAATCGACAGATGTTTGATATAAAATTCGGGGTTTCTCACTCGCTTTCACGGACTAAATTTTGAGTAAGTAGAAACCAGGAAAGAATCCACATGATCCCTCGAATTATAGGCCCATTAGCCTCCTAACAGCCTTCTCAAAACTTTTTGAAAATGCATTTCCAATAGATTAAATAAGTAATTAGTCAGTAATAACACCATCGTGGCTTTTCAATTCAGATTTAGACCTAACCATTCGACAAATCATCAACTCTCAAGAATCTCAGAAACCATCGAGAGGTGTTTTGAATCCAAACAACACACACTAATACCTTTATTGACATCGCCAAGGCATTTGATACTGTTTGGATACTTGGATTGATTTACAAATTAATGAATATAAACTTACCCAATTACTTACTGTTAATTCTTATATTTTTTCTTAAAAACAGAAGTTTTAAAGTTCGAATCAATGCTACCCTATCCATCACTAAAAGCATTCTGGCTGGAATTCCTTAGGGCCCATTCTTTACATTTTCATGTCGGATATCCCACAATTAAATCATTCAGCCATCGCTATGTACGCAGATGACACCGCCATCATCACGCAAAATGAAAACATAAACACCGTTGCTCAACATTTAAAACTCAGCATGGTTGAATTAAACGACTGGATGCAAAAATGGAATATCTCACTGAATCCAACGAAGTGCGAGTCGAAAATATTCACATTGAGATTTCCTACACTTCTACCAAGCATCATAATAAACCACCAGCCAATTCCTTGGAACCGGTCGGATCAAGGTGTCAAATATTTGGGTGTGTATTTGGACAAGAGACTAACTTGGAAACTACACATCAATAGAAAATTAAACGAATGCTATTCAAGATTAAATCAACTATACCCAATAATAAATAGAAAATCTTCGCTAAAACTCGAATGTGGTCTTCTTATTTACACGTCTCTTTTAAGATCAACAATGACCTATGCATGTACAGTATGAGGAGCTGCATCGAATTCAACGATAAACAAAATACAGGCATTTCAAAACAAGTATCTTCGCATTATAACAAATGCGCCATGGTTTGTGAGCAATACTCAATTACACAACGAACTGCAAGTGCCCACAATAAAAACTTTTATTAAAAAGTGTGTTAGAACATTTGATGATAAAATCAGTGAGTGCCCCGGTGCTATAATTTGTTAGGTGACAAACGAATTCACAGACGATTAAAGCGCAAACTACCTCAGGACTTGCTCTCAACCAATGACGAACAACCCAGCGACTGAGGATCTCCAAAGCAAAGGAGCTGACCTCTCCACGTGCATATTGTGAAAATTGTATATGTGAACAATTTTGTGTGTAGCTAATAGAGCTGATCCGGAAGACTATTATGTAAAAAAAACAAAATTTTAAAATGTTATAGTATTTTATTTGTTCCTCACTTGTAAACATCAATTTATCAAGTCACTGTATTAATCAAGAAAGTTTATTTTAACAAGTCACTAACTTGTAAAATCTTTACAAGTTAACTGTCAGTTTTACAAGCGTGCTCATAGATAAATGATCGCGTGCAAAGCCAGAGTTGTCTTCCTTAGTATGTGTCATATTGATGAATTTAGTTGCTTGTCAGTTTGAGATTTTAAATAAATGGTAAATTTCTAGTTATTTTCAAGTGTGGAACAAATAAAATATTCAACAATACACGCAAGGTAACAGGTTTTACTGGCTCAAGAAGGTGACTGGCTCGCCTCTTCTATTCGCCAGTAAAAACCCTCTTACCAAGCTAGTAATGTTAAATACTATTAACTTCATCGGTGTTGTTATAGGCTCTTAACCAAATTAATTTTAGTATCGTTAAGAGCTTCATTACCACACTCAGTGTGGTAATGTATAGATATTATCGCACTTAGTGTGGTAATGAACATTACCGCACTCTTTTTATATAAAAAATACATCAAACCAGATTTTATTGATGAAGATAAAATATTGAACAATACACGTTTGCTTATGGCACATAACGAAACTCGTATAATTGCCGCAAAACTCGGCTCTCCGCCTCGTTTTGGCAATCAAACTCGTTTGGTTATGATGCTCATAATCAAACTTATATCGCTAATATCTATAACATTACTAGCTTGGTAAGAGGGTTTTTACTGGCGAATAGGATATGACTGGCGAGCCAGTAAAATCTGTTACCTTGCGTGTATTGTTGAATATTTTATTTGTTCTTCACTTGTAAATAACTAGAAATTTACCATTTATTCAAAATCTCAAACTGACAAGCAACTAAATTCATCAATATGACACATACTAAGGAAGACAACTCTGGCTTTGCACGCTATCATTTATCTATGAGCACGCCTGTAAAACTGATAGTTAACTTGTATAGTATTTTACAGTAGAAGTCCGTTAGGATAGCCTTTACTGCCGAGCCAGAGAATTTGTGAGACGAGCTCGAAGAGCGAGTCGAATAATACTGGCGAGGCAGTAAAGGCCCTAACGGACGTGTATTGTACAATAGTTTTTGTAATACGTACATACAATTCGGTCATATCTATATTTTTCTAATTTATTTTTATCCAAACGCTAGGTTTGTGTAATGACATTTTAGAATGATTGAGAGTGCGTAGAACGTTGCAACTGTTGTTTATAAATGTCAGTTATTTTCAATTTCGTGTATGGTTGTAAGCAGTTTTCAGTTGTAACCAGCTCGTAACTTATGACATCTGTAGAAAATGATGAAGATATTCCTAAAGACGTTAAGATTCTGAATGAGCAAGTTATTTTAGCGTATGTTCAGGAGTTATAGCAGTTTTTTGCGCCTTCTTCTATGTGGAGTTGAAGGCTAGCTTGCTGCTGGATTTGTGTGACAAACGTCACTTTGACGTTTGGCACACAGTTTAGCAGGCCGTGGTCTTTACGGACACTTTTTACGGCCGGGCCGTAAAGAGGTTGCTTACGCAGTAGTAAACAGTCCTTAAAGAAATATTTAACAAGTAGGTATTACAAAAA
>CALNHX010009684.1:0-47243 GCA_940337035.1 Agriotes lineatus | reverse complement strand
AAGTAGTGACTCAAACGATGGACTGTCTGTCCTCTCCTTTGATGTTAAAGAATCAGTAGATCCTGGAAGCAGTGTAGAACTACTGGCAACTCCTAAAGCAGGTACTAACAGTTCTTCAACAGTCGCTTGATTTTCTATGTTTTCAAAAGGATCTAACACGTCTTCTGCCGTATTCCTTTCTTCGTATTTTTGTAGTTTTTCAGGATTCAAACGATGCACGGGGTATCGCTCTTTTTTGCTGGGATATACTCCCGTTTTCGCAAAAGATGATTTTATGACCTCCAAATTACAAAATTCGCTTTTTGTAAATTTTCTGTGGTTGAACCTCTGCCATTCTATGAGAGCATTATTCCATTTGAGTTTCAATGGGCCTAAACAACACTTATCAAGTGGTTGGAATATATCCGTGGTGTGTGGTGGCAGCTTCAATAAAGTTATATTTTGCCGAATGGCCAATTCAATTGTCCCTTTGTCTAAATGTGTTATGTGTCCGTCCATGATAACAAGAAGAGGTCTTTCAAGAACCAAATCGCAGAATTTGCAGAACTACTCTTGAAAAATGGCAACCGTCATCCACCCCTTCTCGGAACATGTGTAGAACGTATTTGGCAGATCATCGGTACCTTTAAGAAACTAATATTATTGATGGAACTATGAAAATGGAAAAATACATACCTTTCCAGTTACTCCACAAATGCGCACCTTGAAAGATTATTAGTGGTGGAAGTAAATTTCCCGCTGCCGAAATGCATGCCATCACAATGGTGTTTTCTTTGCCTGACCCTTCTATGTTCCTATGAACCTTCTGGCCATTTTCCGCAACACCTTTAATCCTAGTAGGGTCTGCTGAAAAACTGGTTTCATCCAGATTCAAAATATGCGTTGGCTTATTTGCTAAGTTAAGATCATGAATCGTCTTTTCGAGTTTCTCATAAAACCCATATATAATGTAAGGGTCGCTGATTGCCGTGCTTCTGCATTTCTGTAATTGTTATATATTTTTTTTTGCGTTGACAAAAGCTTCTAAACCAATCACTGCCAGGCCTGCCATCTTTGAATTGTGTGCTGAGATCATTCTCTTGGACGTATGCTTGAACAGTATTCAATATTTCATTTTTAGTGAGAGCGAAGCCTCATTTTGCAATTGTCTTAATTTTATTGCTCAAATCTATTTCCATTTCCTGTGTTAAAGAAGTTTTCCTCCTTTGTTTCGTAATGACACCGGTTCGACGTCGACTAAGAACAGATTTATCAATCTGCGTTTTTTAGCAGCTTCCCGTAAAGAAATCTCTTCTTTTTCAATTAGATTTAAAGCTTTAGCAATATCTGAGTCATCGCCCGCTTCTTTTTAAGATAAACTTTTGGCATTGCGGTTGACGTGTCTTGTTTTTTTGCCACCGAATGTCTTATTTTTGCACTTCACGCCGTCTCGTTTTTGCATCTGTGTTGAAGACTTAATAACGTGCACACCAAAGCATATACAAAGCTGTACTGGCGCGCGTTCTTTGTTCGTAAGCCTTATCTTTCAAACGCGATACTTCCCGAGCCGATCCGATTACCCGTTTATGCGCTACGTTGAAAGAATGCACCGAGAATGTGAAAGTATTTTGCATCAAAATGGTAGCTGTTGCGAAGAGAATTAATTACAGATATTTATGAATGCAGACCAAACAAAGTCATTATGGGATCTGAATATAGAGGGTTTGAACTGCAACATTTTTCCGTGTAGTTAAAATGCATTTTAGTATTTTTAAATGTAGTGTCTTGTTTTTACCCTAAATTTTAGCTGTCTCGTATTTACATCACTTGACCCTAGCACGTCTAGAAAGTATCTGGAGTTTTTCTATCTTTTATTTTGGGGGTGTATGGTATAAATTTTAAACCATTTAAATTAAAAAGATTTATGCAGTGTATTTCCATAGAAATTAAAAAATATTAATTATGCATTGTTGATCAAATTTACAATAAAAGAATGTACGGATTTATTGAAAAAAACTTTTTAAATTGTTCTGTTCTAATTTAAGTAAGAATTAAATTTTTGGGAATTCTATTGGCGATCTACCCTAAAATAAAACAGTAAGAGTAAAAACGTACCACTTATATTTGAAACATCTAAATGGTCTCGAGCTGTTTCATTATTGAGCACTTCCGTGGCGTGGCGTTCCTTAAAATTGATAAATTTTCTATAACATAGTATGTAATTTGATTATAGTAATAATACGTTATTCTTTGTTTCGTATTAAATACCATTTAGAGGAGGTAACTTAGGGGGATTCCATGTGTCTTCGTCGCTCGAAAGTCCTTGCTCGTCACGGAAATTGGGGGAAATTCTGTTTGGCAAGCTAGAAGATCCGGCGACCGAGGATGTGCAATTCGAAGCACAGCTACCATCGGTACTTGCCATTTTCAGCTTTTTTGTGAATTTTTCAGCCAACGTTAAACTTCCCATCTGTTTTTTAAAGGTGGCCGGGAAATAATCGTAATTGGTTTTTAGGTACAAGCAATTTTTAATTAGTTCTGCGGCAGAGGGTTGACCGCGGGGCGCTGGACCTGTAGGCCATCTGTAGGCGGTTTTATTTTCATTGGCCCGACATGAAGGTACGTAGTTTACCGCTTTACCATTAGTCCAGAAAACGATGTCCCAGATTTTTTCCATGCTGGTAATACCAAAATGCAGAATTTAAAATTAATGGCGAAGTTCGAAACATAGAAAAAAACCGTTCACAAGGAAAAACTTGAACCCGAGGGGTGTAAAAATCTTCATATGAGCTAAACTTACGCCCATACAACGTTCCGTTTTTGTTTATTAATGTTAACTGATATAGGTTACCGCTTTGTTGACAAAGCAAATAAATTTGATTGATTTGTGGAATTAATTTTAAAATTAAAAGAAAGAATTTTAACGTTTTCTGTAGATACGTTTTGATTGGACGTTCTATATTGTGGCGTAACGAAAGTATTGTTAGATTGCTGTGATAATCGTCGAATTACTCGTTGCAGTGGTTTCTTTCGAGATCGCACGATTCTAACTGCCCGAAATAATTTTCAAACGGAAAATTACTGAAATCGTTTACAGAGCGCTTGAAGTATTCCAAAAAAAAAACTAATTCGCAGCATGCCATGATCAAATTGAAGTTTGACGTAACTTGAGATATACCTATTGATGCAAATTAACTAAATTACATCTTGACCTTGAATTATTTTCCTAAAAATATACAAAACACTAAATAAATAGTATTTTACAGTAGAAGTCCGTTAGGATAGCCTTTACTGCCGAGCCAGAGAATTTGTGAGACGAGCTCGAAGAGCGAGTCGAATAATACTGGCGAGGCAGTAATAGCTATTAACATATCTAGGAATGTTATGAGTATCATAACTGCCGCAGATGTTTTGAATTCCGAGCTCGTAGAGCGAGGATTTTAAAACTTCTAAGGCAGTTATGATTCATAACATCCGTGATTTGTTCAATAGTTTATCGGTTGCTATATGGTTATGGTTGCCATGTAGGGTAATATTCTTTAACCCTACAGATAAGTTATGATCTAGTTACCAGCCTACTTTTGTATATGTAAACAAAGGCTTAATATCCTGAAACCGATAAAGGCCCTAACGGACGTGTTTTGTACAATAGTTTTTGTAATTCTTCTCTGAATGTCATTTTTTGGCAGTGGTCTATTATGATATGTTTTTCGGACTTTTTCCACTGTCAGTGGAAAAAGTCCGAAAAACATATCAGTTTTTGTAATACCTACATACAATTCGGTCATACCTATATTTTTCCAATTTATTTTCATCAAAACGCTAGGTTTGTGTAATGACATTTTAGAATGATTGAGAGTGCGTAGAACGTTGCAACTGTTGTTTATAAATGTCACTTATTTCCAATTTCGTGTATGGTTGTAAGCAGTTTTAAGTTGTAACCAGCTCGTAACTTATGACATCTGTAGAAAATGATGAAGATATTTCTAAAGACGTTAAGATTCTGAATGAGCAAGTTATTTTAGCGTATGTTCAGGAGTTATAGCAGTCTTTTGCGCCTTCTTCTATGTGGAGTTGAAGGCTTGCTTGCTGCTGGATTTGTGTGACAAACGTCACTTTGACGTTTGGCACACAATTTAGCAGGCCGTGGTCTTTACGGACACTTTTTACGGCCGGGCCGTAAAGAGGTTGCTTACGCAGTAGTAAACAGTCCTTAAAGAAATGTTTAACAAGTAGGTATTACAAAAAACAATTTTTGTTGACCGTTATGATTATTACACTCGTTGTTGTTGTGTACATTTTCCTTTTTGCTTGATACAATTAAACTTAATGCGGTGTAAACTTTTATATGTCACAGTGACAGATGTGTTCATAAGCAAATTGCAATCTGACATTCACCTACTAGTCCACTGCATTTAGGCAGAAACTACGGAATAATTCATATTGTAGCAAATAAGGTCAATTTAGCTGTGTTTCGGTGTCCCGAATAGAAATAGCAAAAGTCCCGAGTATGGGGTTGTACGCTTAAAATTTGGCAACGCTGTAATAGGCTGAAATTGGGCTCAAAAATCATTTTTCGCGAATATCTCGATATCTATCGACTCTACCATAAAAATACATCAGAACAAAATAAAGGTAAAGAAATTGTCTACAAAAAAGATAGAAGGTAGTTTTCTCGTAAAGGCGATCGTTTTTGTCAAAATCCTGGATTCAATTAGAACTTGTGATATTTCAGGTAATTAAAGTACTCTATTCCACACCACCCTTGAGGTTGAGTACTACGCGCGTTTTTTTCATGTGGTATCCCCTGTGGGCCTACTCCACGACTGTAATACTTATACAGGGTGATTCACAAATAGTGTCTGATTGAGCGCCTTTACTCCTGCAACAAATTTTACTCTTTCATAGAATACTTAGCTGTTTTTCAATTTGAATACAATTTTGTGATCATGATTTCAGAAAAATGAAACAAAAGTGTCAATCAGATTATGTTGCAGAAAAACGGTGCTAAATCAGACACTATTCGTGAATCACCCTGTATAAATGTTGTTTATTCGTTCTATAAATTCATTATATGTATTGTTCGAGGGAATCCGTTGGGTCAATCCCAAAACTTTGATTTTCTGCATCACTGGTGGTTTCTTTTTCTGAGGAGTCTTCAATTGGTTCAGCATTCAAGCAAGATTGTCCGCGGCAGTTGCCACAAACTGGTGAGCAGCAAAGCCCCAACCTTGGACAGCCACATAATGCTCCACAACCTTTCGAACAATTGCAAAAATTCATGTTCAAAAGGCAATCAGGCGCAGGAGGTTGGCATGTTGTTCTTGGCCACAATACATTTTCTTTTGACATCCACCCCCACTCCTCAGGATTCAATTCATTACCTAACCATTTCTGAACTTGAAAGTAAACACGAAATAGATGCTGCTGAGCTGCGTCAAGAGTGGGTGGTAATAAACTCAATTTCACTGGTCTGCTTCTGCTCACAGGTTTAATCAAGCTAGCATAGCGATAGTTATTGATATATACTTCTTTAGCGGAAGCACTATACATTGCGAGGAAATTTATTCCATTTGCAGAAATCAAGTCACGAGAAGTATCATTTTTATTGAAAACCTCAACTGCAGTTTTCAAGTCTTGCCGTTTTTTCAACAGTTTCAGAGCTGCAGTCTTGCCTTTATTAAAAAGAGCAGATGTCGTATCACACCCAGAGAATGCGTGCAAAAACAATACGTGGATTCGAATCTCATTGTGTTGATCGAAGCTTCGTGAGGAATAAATTTTTCGTGGGACCTTTCCTCTGCCTGGTTTAAGAAGAAAAAATTCTTTTTAGGTGTACGGGCCGTTAAAACTACGAGAAGATCCACATCTTCCCCAACAACAACTGTGGTATTTTTATGTGACTCCTTGAGTGCTGTTTCAATTATCAAAATGTCAGCATCATCTTCAGCATGTTCAACAATGAAACTATTAGCTTCAAACTTTTCTTTCAGTATCGAAATCAATCTGATTTTATTTCGATTGTTTGAAAGAAGCTTATCTTGGCTTACAGTTGCTACCATCTGCTCATCAAAGTAGATAACAACAGATGAAGATTTTGACGACCGGCGTAGTTGCTCCATAGCCTTCACACTATTCCTTGTATTTTCATAGCCATCGAAAACAATAATGGAGTTTGAACCAAAGTGCTTTTGTACGTAATTAACATATGCTTGGCAAATAGCACCATAAGTTTCATTCTGACGCTATATAACGCGGTGCAAAAGAAATCCTCCATCGATGACATAAGTGACATTATCCAAATCTGGTGCAAGTTCTAATGGCAGGAAATTGTCATAGAAAGCTGACTTGTTGGTTTTTCGCATACCAGCTTCATCAAAGAGTGACACCGGAAATGGATACAATTCATACTCCAAATAGGTGCGAAGCTCTTCATTTGTTCTTTTTATGACAGTAATTCTCTGGAACAATAAGAGTGGATCAAAGGGCACGGTTGTATCATGGACTTTGAGATTGCTGTTGGCGGTTAACAGTGGAAGCACTCTGTCGGCACGTGAGAATTTAATATTATAGAAATTGTTTCCAATTTTTTTCTCCATTGCAGTAGTTCCAATCTTATAAGCATTGTGTATAACCTTTCACTTGATTTTTTGACAAAAACGATCGCCTATACGAAAAAATGACCCTCTATCTTTTTTGTAGATAATTTCCTTACCTTTATTTTTGCTTTGATGTATTTTTATCGTAGAGTCGATAGATACTGAGAAATTTGCGAAAAATGATTTTTAATCCCAATTTCAGCCCATTACAGCGTTGTAAAATGTTAATCGTACAACCCCATCCTCGGGACTTTTGCTACTTCTATTCAGGACACCAAAACACACCTAAATTGACCTTATTTGCTTTAATATGAATTATTCCGTAGTTTGGACCTATTTTTGACTAAATGCAGTGAACTATACAGACTTAAGTTAAGACATGACTAGATTTTCTATCTTTCTTTCCAAGGCCTACCCTAAATGGGTTTTTGTTTTAGAACACACGATACATCGTCTGCAAAATGAATTAAATTATGAACGTTATAAACTGTTGAGAGGATGCCATAAAATTTTGAGAAATGTTTAACAAATGCGATTAACGCTTCTCTTGCAAAGTTTATCTTATCAGTAGTTAAAAATTTAGGGCATAGTGTCCTCATTCCACAATGAAATAACAGAAAATGTTCGTACAAATGAGCAAATTATAAAGAACAACATGTTCCAAATAAAGCAGAAATAATCTTAACTCAGTTGCTTTCCATTTATCTAAATTAGCTATTGGCCTACATTTTCGGTTAAAATCGTTAGGTATAAACGATGTAGATGCGACTAACCTGTCATTTAATTGTAATCTGCTTTTAACAGATAAACGCACTGCATGTTTACTAACTGGACCTTTCATCCAGTAGTTTAACAATTTTCTCATAACCCCTCAGCAACATAAATGCATATAATCTAAAGGAAACATTTTTATCATATCTAAATCCAAAATGTGTGTTAAACTGCTCTCGCTAACATGATCATTTGTATCAGACATATAACGAAAGCTTTGGTTTGTTCTATTAATGTTGCAATTGTTTTCAAAAATTAACCGATGATTTTTATTTACTCCCTTTTCGATGCATCTTTTACAGCTACTTTGGCCAGTGTGATTTTTTATACATTTGATAAATGCTCTAGCATCGCATACAATGCCCATTGTATTAACGGAATATTTAACATTATCATAAGAAATGCCGTGCGATATAAGAAAATTTAGTTCATTGATAAAGTTTTCAAAATAATCAGAAACTGATTGTGGTTCCCACAATATAGAGCCTACAACAAAGGGGTGCATTTCTAAATCCGGTAAATAGTTTTGCAAGAATAGGCCCAAATTGAGCATTAGAATTTTTAAATATAGGTATACCATCGACATTAAATAACAGTGATAATTTAAAGTCGCAATTTTGAACATGCCGTCTTATTGTATCTATTTTTAGGTAATATGTTAATTGTTTTTTTATTCCAAAATATTTAAACTCTCCTCTAGTATTAAGTTTACTTAACATTATTGATACAGCAGCATTTCTCTTAGTTTTTAATAAAGTTCTAGGATGACTTGGTAAATTTAAAGAGGGCACATTGTTATTTAATCCTTTTGATAAACTCCGGAAGGCAACATGGGTTTTTAGAAAATCTTTTAAACCGTTTTCGTTACTATTATCACTAAAAAAATCTGTGTTCTGATTGGCATTGCTAGAAAATTCACAGGAACTATTTTGTGAGGCGGGGGTTTCTTCAAAAGTGTTTGTGATGTAATCATCCGGCGGCGAATAATTTGAACACTCCCCATAATATATGGGGTGGCAATACAGATTCAACGGATTTTGAAAAATGCGGTTCAATATTTTTTATGGTTGGGCTACTGACAGTTTTGACGAGAAAGTTTTTGTAAATGTTCTTCAATTTTCTATATTTGCGACTTGAAAGCCAGACATCTTTATCAATGAATTATGCATAAAGTGGCAATAATAAATATACTATATATTAGTTTATTCTTACTTGTAATAATACGCTGTTGACACTTTAAATAATTTCAGTCAAAACACTTAAGTAGCTAACTAACTAAACTAATTAACTTATATTAAACTATCAAAAGAACCCTTAACTAACCAACTAACTGGCATAAACCGTACTAAACCAAGAAAATGTTGCTCAACGGAACTTTTTGTTTAACTGATACTGAAGCATATACATATGATATTGATATCGGATTAAAGGGTAAATTAAACTCACAATACTCCCTGTTAAACCACTGCTCTTATTTCACTTGTTAGCTGCTACAAGTCAAACCCCAGAATGAACATTGAACAGAAATGTCGATCCTAATAACTTCTCGTTTTTTATGAATCGTAACACTACTAAACCAAACAGTCGGTCTTGGTGTGAGCGCCACCCCTCGTGCCGCCCAAATAACCGCCAGGAATTTCTAATTCGTCTCAGTCTTGCAATCGGACCTGGGGAACGTCAGGGTTGGTTCCCAGTGCCCTCGATAAAAATCCACAGAAACGCTCATACGGCCAACCTGATGCTTGAATTCGTTCTCGAATTAACTATCACCCAGGATGTCGTCATCCTCGTATTTAACTACCAAACTACCTATAATGGAGAAACAACTCTGAAGCAATAAGCTTCTTATACATTCCATAATCATCACCACATCAATAACATATCAATAAAGTGATTATCTATTCAATATTCACATCCGATACCCAGCTTTCTTGTCCTGTAAAGCGTTATGCTTTCCACAGCAACCCGAAACATTTTTTTGAGGTCATCCTGCAAAGCGTTGTGCTTTCAGCAGCCCTAGTTCAATAGCAACCTTGCAAAGCGTTGTGCTTTAAACCATTGTAAAAATCAATACTACTATTTCCATTCAGCAAGGATACCACCGTAAAGCGTTCTGCTTTCAACGAATTGGTTTCTCATCAGTTTCACAGCAAGCAAGAATGCTCACAAGTTTCACAGCAAGAATTTTTAATCAGTCTCACAGCAAGCAAAAATGCTCACAAGTTAACAGCAAGAATTTTCACAATGCTCACACAGCCCATTTTACTCACCGTTACTGAATACTCAGTCGGAAAGTTCTTCTGGCCAAGTTCGGACCATATCTTTCCCAACTATTCTCTTCCGGGTAGTAGCCAAGTTCTGAATTTCCAACCGATCGTTAGGTAGAAGCTGCACCACTTCAAACGGGCCTTCATATTTTCGCTCGAACTTGGGTAAATGCGAATTTCCGGAAGGATGGAAAATGAAGTCACCTACATCTATTGTTTTGTTTGTTCTTCTAGTCTTATCAAATCGTCGCTTAGAATAATCTGCTTGTTTTTTTGTACGCTCGTATGCCAGAGCTCGGTCATTTTCCAAATTAGTATTAGTTTCTTTGGCAACATAAATTCTGTCGGGGATCCTATTTCAGGTAAACTACTGTTTTGACCGGTTAGTAAGTAAATAGGTGAAAATCCTGTGGTTTTATGAATAGTAGTATTTAAAGTTACTTGTAATTTAGAAACACTGGTCGACCATTCTGAATTTCTGTCCTTAAACTTCTGTCAGGCGCGGTGTGTATAGCAACTTAACTGGGTGCGGTGTATCAGAATGATTAAAATGCCAAATAATCCATTTTAAATTAATATTTCAATGCAAGTAGATTTGCCTTAAATGTATATATTGTCTTTCGTACATATGGAAAACAAGTATTGAAATGATTCTAAAAAGCGGACAAATTTAAATAAATACAATAAAAAAATTAATACTTAGTTCTGGGCTGAATGAATGGAAATAAAAATACATACTCATGAACATAACATAATGTGCAAGAAAGAAAACTACTCAACGATTTGAAAAGAGAAAAACCAGATTTGATTAATTTATATTTTTCAGTTCTCACTTTCACTATCACCATCTTGCGAATTCAAAACTATTTTACTGCAATCCAAACAAAAGCTCTGAATATGCATCAGGCATATTGATTTCTTGCATTTAACACAGTTGTACTTTATTAATCGTCTCTTATCCGTACATGTTTCACATCTCTTCCTTTTACGTTCACCTTCTTCATTATTTACATCTCTATTTTCATTATCTTCTGTTGGTCTATATTGATTCAGTCGCAATTCCTGAAGTGTTTGAGCTTCTTCTGACTCTATTAGGCAAAACTTGATGCCGTACTTATTTGGTTTGCTGAGTATATATTGGCGAAATCCGCATCTCCCACGAAAATTTTCTCACTTTTCGTGAATTGTTAGATTTTCACCCAAAGTATGGGATTTCTGACAGTTTTGAATGAATCTAGAGAACACTTCCCGAATCGCTGCTAGTTTATCCAACTCTCTTCTCTCCCCTCTGGTTTTTATCGATCATCAAACCGTAAACACCTAACAATAAATTTAAATCGTTTTATGTTCATTACAAGACGGAGTTTTTCAATACCGTCTCCATCAGACCCCCAAAGTTCTTCTAAAGTCTGCCTATTACTTCCATGAACTCCAATTAAAAAAAGAAGACCAATTAATGCTTTCAATTCTATCAAGTCGATTGCTTGGGTGTCTCTCTCTTGTTGAAACTGTGATTTAATCCTTTCAATGTACTGATTCGTATACTGAACAATGATATTCAAAAAGTCATAACCCATGAGACAATTCCAACATTCTAGGGGAGTTTTTGCTTCCCTTGCTTTACCTATTACCCCCGGTAGCCTACGTATTATATTGTGACTTTTGGAACGTGCTCTTTGTGAAGGGCGAGATTTACTCCATCCTTATTCTTCCCAATGAAATAATTTTCATTGCTTTCAAATAAATCATATTCATCTTCATCCGCCTCCTCATCTGTTTCTGAATCTTCATCGCGTGTTTCAACGTTATCCTCGCTATCAGTATCAACTTCATCTTCAAAGTCTTCTTGCAATTCGTAATCGTTATCCTCTTCAAACATCATCCTGTGAAGTTCCTCTATATCCTTAGGATTCGTTAAATCGTAACGTTTTTTTATGCCTGCCATTATCGAGATCGAGCGAACTACCTGAGTAATGAGAAAAATATATAAAAGTACAGTAATCGGGCGCGGTGTATCAATTTGATATTTTTTCAACATAACGATAAAAATGGCTTTGAAAAATCAAAAATTGTTATTTACATGCACGTATAAATATATATAGAACTTTATTGTACAACTGGCTAGCAATCTAGCTTGCCAAAAGACACAGCATATTACATAAAAAGCATTAACATTAACATAAATTTAAATAATGGTTTCATTAATTTAAAACTGTAATTACTAAACATTTACTTGTGATTGTATTTTGTAACCATATAAATGGTTTCTCAAAATGGCTACAGATCCTCTTAAAATTTTCATAGTAATATCAAGATCCAAAGATTTAGGTAGACTAATTTTTTTTTAATATTCAACATAAAATTTAACCAATGTTCCCCGTGCACCGAAAAGCAGCCCGATGATGGTTATGCTATTGACGTTAAATTTATCCTTGTAGTAATTAATTGTCGGTTCATAAATTTCGGTTTTTTCACGATGTACTTCTTCGGCCTGTTTCTCGTTATCTATTATATAAGCTTCTCGTGTAGTTGTATTGATAGCCATAATATCAATTGTTCTGATGCTGTCTTTATCCGAGACTCCAACTACTTCTTCATGTACTTCAAAACCTTTGGACCTCAATGCATTTGCAATAATGTGCCTGACATCATTGTGTCTTTTAATTCTCAGTAGTTCACTAAAGCTACAATATCCCAACACATGAGCAAGAGTTTCAAACTCGCCAAAATTGCGTCCAGGAACACTACATCTTAAGGCAATCTCTCCATTCAGATATTGTAAGGCCTTGTTTTTTTATAAACCCATTGATTTGCATGTTTAACTTCTTTAAACAAAAGAACCCCTCTTCCTTTTTTAATGTGACCACACCATTCTTCATATGCCTTGTCGCTCAAGGTTGATCGGATAAGTTTACTACAAATTTTTCCTGGTCTAATATTTCTGAAATCTGCCTCTGTGACTTTTAATGAGTCAAGACAATACTTTTTTGCTTCTTCAAAATTAATAACAATTTCGGGACATTGTGATTTTTGTAGAAGTGAAAATTTATTATATTGTTGTATAAATAACTCCCACGAAGAATTAAAAATTTCTAAACCCTTCACTGATATACTACTATACAGAAAGCCATTTGGCGAATCACCTGGTATTTCTAAAATTTCACGAAAACAACTTCTTATAATTTCATCTAGATCTCCTCGAGCTCTGAGGAACCTATCGTATGAAGACCGACTATCTAGGCTAGGTCTCACTACCTACTACTAACAAAGGCACGAGCGTGGAGACCACATTGAAACTTATAAAATTGTGTAGGGTTATTATTCTTGTTCGGTGGGCGTTTTTACGTTCAGCCAGAATGTTCATTTACGGGGTCATTCATACAAGTTAGTCTTAGATCGATGCAAGAAACTACCAAGAAAAAACTTTTTGTCTAACCGTGTGCAAAACTCTTGGAATTCTCTGCCGGCGAATATAGTGCTAAGTGAAAATAAAAACTTATTTAAGAATTTATTGGATGATTATTATTGTTCTCAATGATGTTATTGCGAACTCTGTATTGTTATTTTTGGATTTTTTTTTCAGTTATTGCTAACTACAACTGCAATGTATATGTATATTGTAAATTTCTGACAGTAAGCAAAAATCGGCTTAGCCGCCTGCTTACTTAATAAATAATAATAATAACATTTTGGGATTTTCTTTAAAGGCGCAGTCTGAAACTGATAAGTTAAGGTGGGGGAAATATATTGATTTAAAATATGCAGTTTTTGATCACAGTTTAATAATGGAGATTTAGTTAGAATCTCTAAACGATTTGCCAGCTTTTTAATTACCGTGTTTCGATAGAAAACCAAAGAATCAGCAAATGTTACACCTAGGTATTTAATTGTGTCATTACTTCCAATAGATGAAGAAGTTCCATTGAATGCAGAAGTTATAAAATCTTCTTTCACGCCGCCTTTTTCAATGACAATTGCTGAAGATTTTGCTATATTAATGTTCAACCTAATCTCTCAGAATTTATCTTCAACAATGTGTAAAAGATCTATAGCAGCAGACTTGTTTTTACCAATTATCACGGTATCGTCAGCAAATCCCAAAACTGTTATAGGTTTGATGTCTTCTACCAACGTAAATCCGTATTTCATAGCTACATTCGGTTCAGAAAGCTCATCAAAAATGTGGTTAATAGACATGTTAAATAATAGGGGAGATAAAGGAGGGCCTTGAAAAACACCCTTCTTAATATTAAAACGTTTAGACCTATGAAAACTTGTTTGGATAAATGATTCATTATCAACTTGCAATTTTACAAGTAAATTTTGCAAATGAGATGGAAGTTCAGAGGAATTAATTACATTTCTAAGGTGGTCATGTCCTACTGAATCGTATGCTTTTTCAATATCCAAAAAAATAATGGTAACATCTTCTTTATGCGTTTTAACCTTTTTAAGGATACTTTCGACAAGTGTGGTATTGATGTGACAACCCGGTGTATTCATAAAACCTCTTTGGTTTTCATTTATAATTACATATCGGCGAACGTGCTTTTCTAGTGTTCTTTCAATTATACGTCGAAGAAGTATATATAATAGACATAGGTCGCCAATTGCCCATTTCATTTGGATTTCCTTTTTTATATATTAAAATAGTTTAAAACTTTTTGGCACAAAACATTTTTTCAACATAATGGAAGATATTCTAACAAGAATTGCGGGTATTTTAGCATTGCATTTAATACTTCTCATAATTACCCTATCAGGACCCGACGAAGTGTCTACTTTAATACCCTTAATGGTGTTTCTAATTTCTTCTTCAGTTACAGTTACGACATAAGTGGAGTTTACATTTTCACGTTCAATCTCTAACAGCTTCGAAGAGTAGTGTGTCCTAATTTTATTGTTTTCTTTTTCAAAAATATTTTTATAATAATTGTAAATCATCTCATTATCTATTTTACAAATTTGTTTTTCATCACTATTTAATATCCTTCTAACAGCTTTACGTCTTTGATTGTAGTATAAGTATTGAGTTAATTGATATTCATATTCCTCTTTCTTGTTTTCCTTTATCCGTTTTGAAGTTCTTTGGGGGTTAGATGATGTAAACCGCTTGTTACTTCTCAAATAGTTTTTGCTTTTACGCGCTTCAAAATATTTCCTTGCAGGATGTTTTGGTCCAGGAAGAACATCAATACACTTACTTAAAAAAATTCCAAATTCCTCAACATCGTTACTGAATTCCTCTTCTCCAGTATAATGAGAATTCTCAAATTTTTCTTTCCAAAGCATAACTTCATTATCCAGTTTTTTAACTTCCACATTAATATCTACTTTACTGTCAATTTCAGTTGATGAAGTATGAGTATCAGGACTAATATTTGTATTATCATATAGAGTATCATGTTTCCTTAAAATGGATTTCCTGAATTCATCACCGTGTGATCGTCGAATATGAACCTGAACCCCTCTGTAATTCTTATAACTTTTATTGCAAAATTGACATTTTTGAGATACATTTAGTTTTATCAGTTCTTCTGAGCAACTTGTAGCAGTAACACTAGTATTCCTAGAATTCTTAGATTGTTGGGAAATAGAATTCTTAGTTGCACTTGTAGTTTTAACACCATTAAGTTTAATATTATTATTCTTCCCTACATCTGAAGTGTCACTGGCATCATTTTTGTGACTAGAACACCTTTTAGAGTGATTAAATAAAGCTGAAGATGATGGTCCTGCCTCCTGTATATCTGTACTTGAAATTACAAACTGATTTATAAATTTTGATGGCTCACCCCGAGGATAATTATGCAAAATATATTCATCATCTGGCGAACTGTCAACGTCAAACATGCCTACTACGACACTACTCACGTAACAAAACACTAAAAACTGAATATGTTAATAAAAAAAACGGAAACGGGCGCGCTGTATCAAATTTAACAAACTTTATATAGTGAATTTATTATAACGCGCAATGTGGCATTCCCGTTTCCATAAGGACTTGATTGTTACTATTGGTTTCTAAGGGTACGCCACGCAATCGCCATGTGTAAATGCGTTTATTTTAAAATGCAATATATGAACCGTAATTTCATTGAAAAAGAAGCATCAGAAAGAACAACAGGGCATGTAATAACCCACATACTTGCTGCAAACTGAAGTCTTTATACTAAACTACTCAAAACGAAAAAGGAGCCACTTCTTCATAAGCCTATATTTCACGTAGTTTGTAATTGAACGAAAATAAAATTATAAGATGACAATGTGTACACATCAGCCTTGCCGGTATAAACAAAATTTAAACATGGCGAATGGATTATTGAGGGAAAAAAATTTATTTCAATAAGTCGATTAATTAGTTAATTTTTTTAAACATTTTTAAATAAGACATTATCTTAAAACTATTCTTAATAGCGAGTGTGCCCTCTCTGGCTCTGATAACTTCAGCGCAACGGCGGGGCATACTCTCGATCAAGTTTCTGATCATCTCCTGGGGCAGTTGTTCCCATTCTTGAATAAGAATGTCTTGAAGTTGTTGAATGGTTTCTATAGGCTGCCGTTCCAATAATCTTCGCCCCAATGTATCCCATAGGTGTTCTATGGGATTGAGATCTGAGCTGTTAGCCGGCCATTCCATAACTTCAATATTATGATCATTTAAAAAAGTTGTCACTATCCTAGTCACGTGTGGTCTGGCATTATCCTGCTGTAGAATAAAGTCTGGTCCCATATTATCCGCAAAAGGAATTATGTGTGGTTCTATAATTTCCCTTAAATAACGTAATGCGGTCAGGGAACCGTTTGCAATGACGACAAGGTCGGTGCGCCCATTTAAACATATGCCTGCCCATACCATAATAGACCCTCCGCCAAAGCGATCAGTTTCTTGTACAGCTGAGTCCAAATATCTCTCATTGGCTCTTCGCCATACCCGAACACGTCCATCGTTGTGGTGTAAACAGAATCTAGACTCATCTGTAAACAAAACATTACTCCATTGTGGTACTGTCCAATGACGATGTACTTCGGCAAACATTCTTCGAGCTCTGCGATGTGCTGCTGTTAAACAAGGTACTCTAACCGGCCTTCTAGCACGCAACTGACATTGATGAAGTCTATTACGAACTGTTTGATCAGAAATTCTGGTCCCCGTTGTTGCTGCTAACTGATTTTGCAGTGCTCGTGCGGTATTGGTTCGTTCCCTAATCGCCCACAGACGTAATAAGCGGTCTTCTCGAGCTGTTGTGGCCCTTTGACGTTGAGGATAGGGCCTTCTTCTGACAATGCCATAAATTAAATGCCGATTCCATGCTCTATTTATAGCGACGCGACTCACATTCATAATTTCTGCTACGCGTCTTCTGGAATAACCTTCGTCAATTAACGTTACGGCCCTAGCAATTTCAATTTCATTTAGGTATACTCTACGACGTACTCTTCTACCTAACACATCGATATTCATGTTTTCACTGTAAAGTTTACACTTTCGAATGATAAAACACACTCAACTTTAATATGCTCTGATAATCAATTGTTGACATTAAAATGTTGACAAGTTTTCTGAGCAGAATAATGAAACAAAAGAAGAAATTTTGTTTACACCGCCAAGGCTGATGTATACACATCGTCATCGTATAATAGTATTTTCATTCAACTACAAACTACGTGAAATATCAGCTTATGAAGAAGTGGCTCCTTTTTCGTTTTGAGTAGTTTATTTGATCAGCAGAATTCCTTCCCCCGTACAATATATTATGTTTTTACATACTCAGTAACGTTTCCAAATTGCATTTTAAAATAAACGCATTTACACATATTGCGCGTTATAATAAACTCCCTGTATATCTTTTTCATTCAAAATCTGGCACAAGACTAAACATAATGACGATGTAACACACTATCAAAAGTTAAGCTACTAGAAAGCAGGTGTCGACACGACCTAAACTTACTCGTAAGATGCGGTGCATAGAAATGTCCAGCGTGTATCAACCAGATCAGGGGCGCCCGACGGAAGGTTAATAAATTTAGTACTGTTGAAACGTATCTTTCCACCTGTCCGTTGCCACGGGGTGCAGTTTTTGCTATAAGATGTTGCTTGATCCCTAATTTTGTCAACAATTCTTTCACAGTTTTATCAGCAAAATTTGTGTCTCGATCAGAAATAAGTCGTTTAGTAGTTCCGAAAATATTAAGATAAATTTGTAACAAATTATTCATTTCTGGGCCTGAGAGTGTTTTTAATGGAACCAAGAACACATATTTAGTAAAAGCATCGATAAGTAGAAGGATGTGTTTATAACCGTCAGGTGTTTCAGAAAATGGCCCAACGCAATCGGCATGTAAAGTGTGAAAAGAAATTGGAATTTTATTAATAGGATGCAACAGTCCCTGTTTCGCTCCAGTATACTGTTTACTAGCTACATACTTTAGACAATGATCGCAATACTTTTTTACAAACATTGCCATTCCTAGAAACCAAAGAAATTATTGATCTTATCAAACGTCTTGTCGGGGCGTATGTGACATTGTTCGTCGTGGAACAGGCGTAATAACCCAAGGCGACTGCCCTTAGGTACAAAGGCACGATACAAAGGTGGATCTTGCACCGAGTTATGTGTTGCCCTAGAGATTATCTGTTGACCTGGGGTCGAGATAACAGGGAGTCTCACACGATAACGATAATATATAAATAGGTTCCACATTCATATCGAGTTAGTTATAATCTTGTAGGCTAAAATCGCTGCTTGTTGTAACTCTTATATAATTTTAATTTAATAAATTTATATTTTTTAACTTTCGCGTTTGCGCAAAACCTAAATGGCGCAGTCGGTAGGGTGTGGTGAGTATTAGAATCGAAATCTTCGAATACGTCCGTATTTACGGTTTACAGTGCATCGAGCTCAGAATCGCTCATTACGTAAAATAAAAATAAATACCTTTCAAGTTACACCGCAAGCAATAATTGACTGGGGATACACTCCTTTCTAGGACTTGTATCTTAATAATCCTGGAATTAGCGCTAGCTGGGCGTATACTTGAAGTAATACAAGTGAATAAAAACACTTCATAAAAATAATTAATTTTCAAGGTTACCTTAATAAACCAGAGGTGCAAATTGACTGGGGATACCCTCCTCTCGAGGACTTGTATCTTAATAATCCAGAAATTGATCCTACCTGGGGGTATAATTGAATAAACACATGCAAGTGCTTTAAAAATACTTGAATGAAATTGAAGTTCATATCAAGTAATTGTGTAATTATAGTGAAGTGTTAGAGCTACGAATCAAACTTTTCAAGGTCAACACGACTACGGGATGCTCTGGATCACCTTAGCCTTTTCACTGCGGGGCGCTCGTGAAGCTGATGCAACCTGCTGTGCGGGACACTTTATAGGACAACCGCAGAGCGGAATAAATTTCTCAAAAAAAAATTGCAGTTAATCTTTTTTTATTTAAACAAATACAAATGATATAAAAATGACTAAGAACTTATAGCATAAGAGAATAATATAAAATAATATTATAAAACACACTATAACCCATTTTAATAATTTTTTTGTGTGTGATAAACTTGGAAACAGGGAATAATACATAACGCTATATTCCCACAATCGGCACACATATAAACCGATTTCTTCACAACTTTCTTTTTCGCACAAACTGCACATCTTCTTTGACCGCATTTTCCTTTTCCAGTATCGGGAACTTTCTCTGGAAAATGCCTTCCTGTCAGCCGGGCTGGATGATCACCTGTACCTCTCCCTCTTGATAAGTAACTGCAAAAAATTTTAAATTAATAATTTAGGTACATAACCAATTTTGAACTACTCATACCCAGTTGGTGAGGGGTATTTCGCCAGTATCTCTCGAATCAAGTCCATCTGGAATTTTGCTAGTGGAATAGACTTTTTCGTTATCTCCTTATATAAGACGTGCGAATTCAAAAGGACCAAATCCAAAAAATGAAAGAATAACTTTTTGTACCATTTTGTTGTACGACGTATACACTCGACTGAATGAAGAAGCATGTCTGTTTTATCGACGGCACCCATAAATTTATTATAGTGAACTATACATTCTGGTTTCATGATTTGACGGCCATTGGAACGGTCAACTTTTCCTGTTGGCGCAGTACTGTAATCGTAAGCAGTAGTTAACATGTAAACCTCCCTTTTGTCGCAATATTTTACTGCTAATAGCTTGTCAGATGTCGACCTAAACGTAAATTCCCCCTTTTTCAATTTTTCTGCCATTTTAGGCATGCCTTTCCTGTTCTTTTTAACCGTCCCGCAAGCATTCGTTGAACGAGAATATAACCATAAGAAAAGATCTGGGCTGGTGTACCAATTGTCAATATACAAACAATGCCCTGCATCTAAATAAGGTTGTAGTAAAGTTAAAACTACATCTCCAGTAACACCAAATCGGTTGCTTTGATTTATTTCAGTTGTCTTTCCAGTATATACAATAAAATCTAGTATATATCCAGTTTTTGAATCGCATAAAACAAACAGTTTTACACCAAAACGATGTCTTTTTGCTGGTATATATTGTTTGAAGAATAATCTTCCCTTGAATAAAAGAAGACTTTCGTCTATGCATAACTCTTTGCCTGGCTTGTAACTCGATTTGAAAGAGTCTCTAAAATGATCAACTATTTTTCTGAGTTTGAAAAGGGTATCATTATTTTTTGGAGAGTTGTTGTCGCAAAAATGCAATAAACGTAAAATAATCAAATAGTGGTCTCTAGCCATAATATCTCCAAATATAGGAGTCCTCAATAGGCTATCTTTGCTCCAATACTCGGAAATCTGCAGCTTTTTAGATCTAGGCATTAACATAGTTAATCCAAAAAATCGCCATAGTTCCTCTATGTTTGTGTCTTTCCAAGACACTAAACGGGAATTTTCTTTGACATTAGTGTGCTCGCATACATATTTATAATAATTGTTAGTCTCCCCTACAATGAAATTTACTATATCCTGAGTCAAAAATATTTCAAAACACTCTAAAGCAGTACTGTCCGCACCTAAGTGGTCTACAGTGCATCCACTAGCCATATCAAAAGGGAAAATAGTAGGCTTAAAGTCTGTTTGCACCCAGTTGAAATCGAAAGTAGGAAAATCTGACTCACCTTCCGAGTCTATAACAGATTCTGCAGGTGACACTGGTGCCTGTAATTCGGTTAAAAACTCAGCCTCAGCTTGATTTTCATCCTGATCGTCCCATTCGGGATCTATACGACTCTCAATAAATTCATCTTCGCTGTCAGAACGCGTCAAGATCTCTGACAACTCGGCCGTTGAGTAGAATTTTCCTCTACGCGGCGGGCAGATTAGCCATAATTCGCCGGACGTACACCACCAAGTAAGCTGTCGAACTAACGCAAATAACAGTCGTGAATGCCGTTCCAATAGTCTCAACACACGCCTAACACCTCCCACCTACAGAAACTCTCCCCACCTACAGAAACTATAATATGACCAGCCGCAGACAAACAATAAATAAATTTACAAAATATCGGACGCCCGCACCAGAGGCACGACCAGTTAAAGTCCGAAAAATAGGACAGCCGCAGCGAAAAGGTTAATACACTACTGAATAAACCGATGAGCCTAAGATTCATAACAATTTTTAAACAAAATATTAATAAATGTAATACAACAACGAGCTTAAAGTAATGTAAATTAAATATATTTGATAATTCTGGTTACTACAGTATAATAAATTTAAAGAGATATTAACGCATGGATGTATTAATAGATCCATGTATTAACGATACAAGTTTGACTGGCAAAACGAGGCGGTGAGCCAAATTTTGCGGTCGATGCTCTTATTAAAAAAAGTAAAAATAAATTACTTAATTTTAACACCAGGTCAAGCCATTTTATATTTACGTATCACTTTCACTTGATATATCGCTGTCAGTATCAGATGCAGAAACGTGAATTACTAGTGGTTTAACTGCTTCAATGGCTTCTTCGATGAGCTCCTCACGTTGGTACCACTTTGTGATGAGCGTGCTCGTATGCCTTACACAGTTTTCCCAAACATCTGGACCAATGTGCTCTAAGGCTTCCTTCCACATTGCTAAAACCTGTGTATCCCCGTAACCATCTCTACCTATATGCTTATTATAATAGGTTTTTGCTTGAGCCCATACTAATTCTATAGCATTGAAGTCGCAGTGATATGGTGGCAAGCGAAGAACTTCGTGGCCTTGTTCTCTGATGTACTCATGAATAACATACCTTTTTGGTTTTTTTTAGCTTTGCTAGCGCTAATAATTCATTTGTATTCATATTGTTTTCAATTGACACATTATTGTTATTCAACCATTGGATAATTTCAGCTTTTCTTTATGTCGAAGATCCAGTTCAGTAATATTCAGTTCTTCTTCATCTGAAGAATCGCCGTCAGAAAAATCCGACACGTTAGGATCCGTTGGGACAAGAACAGTCCCTGTACGCGATTTTCCATAAAATAATCCTGTACTTATATGGCGATAATCCATGTTTCCTGCAAACAAACGCACATGTAATGGTACCTTCATGGGGCAAGGTAGCCTTTTAGCTACATACTATGGATCCAGCCAAAGATGATCCCTGCGTCATCGTTACACGAAGTTAGCACAGAAATCGTTTTTGTATGCTTCACTCTCATTATTTGCGAGTGCGACAAGGATAGCATAACATTAGCACGTCTCTGGGTCTTTGGGAGTGGATTTGACTAGCGCGGTATGCGTTTGTAAAATATAGTGTTGCCGACGTTAATAATAAATCCGTAGACTAAATAAAGATATTATCAGTAAACAGTAAATAAACTAGATATATCGGCAAAATTATTTTGAAAAAATTGAGTGTGGTTAAATCAGAAATTACAGATAAATGAGATTAATGTTACGAACAATTTAAGATTTTTTACAGATGTTTGTAAAAAGATCCGTAAGTATAGGCAACGTTGTATGCGTCCACAAACATATGATGAACATCTGACTTGTCCTTCACATTTTTCGAGGTTAGTTTTCCCGTACAAACGTTTTTTGACAGTTTTGGCCAACAATAAGCAGCAGTTCTTGTCAGAACTAATAAAACGTACGTCAGTGCAAGGCAAGACTTTGCGTTCGCAGTCTCAACAATTGTTGCTGAATCTGTTAAGTTATTTTGAGAAGGAAAAAGAAAATGGTGGGCATTTACTTCCTTTATCTTGTGTGCAAGAGGTATGGCACGTTAATTAATTGCTTACGATTTTATTGTACAATTACTTGTTTATTGCAGCGAGCAGCTGAGGCTTTAGGGATAGGCATTGCTACTGTGAAAAGGATCAAGGCTCGTAGTAGCAACCAACCAGTTTTATTTAGTTCTCGTAAAAAAAGAAATAGAAAACTGCAGACCTGCCAGAGTCTTTTAACTGGTCATCAAGGAAACTGTATATAAGATGTACAGTGAAAGTAAAGCTTACTTATCAAGTTTATTTGATTTTATAAATGTGAATTTTTATATTTATTCCAGAAAAACACATTACTCTCAAATCTTTAAATGATGAACTTCAAGAGTATCACATTCTAATAGGCAGAAGCAGTTTAAACGTTGTTTTGCATGACCTTGGGTTTAAATTTCTCAAAGACAACAATCGTAGATCGTTAGTTGAAAATGCAAATATCGCCAGTTTGCGTCTTCTGTGTTTAGAGATTCTCTTTTGATAAGAGTATTGCATCGCAAGGGTTTAAAAATGGGATACTAAAGCGCAACACCTAGTCCCTCTTACGCAAATGTCAACCTTACCTACTATCCTGTTTTTTACTTAACGAAGCTTGGATGACCAAATAAAGGCGAAATAGCCTTAACATAAGATGCGGAGCAAATGCCGCATTCATCCGGTGTAACCCGAGGCATGTCCGGAGGCTACCGATGACAGACCCAGCACCAGACTCAAGCACAATCTGAAGACACATTGTCTAAGATTAAAACATGGAAAAAGGTTAAAGGAAGAAAGGCTACAGAGCACAACTAGTAGCTAGCAAGATTCAGACAAGAATACAGAGAGGCCAGCACCACAGCTAAGAGAGCTACAAGAGGCGATAAAGGCAATGGATAGATTACCTCCCCATCTAGCACACGTAGCAGGGAAATTCAACAACGCACGAGAACCAATCGTGAGCAAAGAGCTGTACACCAACATCTAAGGAATTCTTCAAATGAACCCACTGTCGAAGAAATTAAGAAAGAAATTAACCAGCTAAAGCTTTGAAAACAGTCGGAACAGATAGTATACCACCTGAGCTATTCAGATTCAACGAAACAATACCTACAGAGTGGAAGGACGGTCTGATTATCAAACTCCTAAAGAAGGGTGATCTGTGTGAGTGCCTAAATTGGCAAGGGAAATTGTTAATATGATAAATAAAATGATTCCTACTATTATAACCAAACTGGCAGAGACCGTAGAACCCACCCTTCCCAATTAACAAGCAGATTTCAGATTTCATCGAATACTTTATTTTTTTTGCGTTCAATTCCGATACGTTTCAGTATCCCATATGCATATACTGATTTGTAACTTGTTGTCCTAAAAATTTTCTATCCTTGTTCTGTTGTGATATCAATGTTAATTCTAATTAGGTCCTTGATAATATATCTGATTGGACCATGGTATTTTAAGTGTAAAAACTTCCAAACTGTATTTACCATTGTATTTTATTATATAATAGTAAATAGTATTTTATTAGTTAATTTATATAATATGTATATTATCAAAATATCAAAAACCTTCTCTACCGTTAGGTGCAACGTATAAATAGATAACCAAATAACTACAACTTAACTAAAATAACAGAATTTACAATTTTCTACCAATAATTAAAATAACTTCATTCCCTTATACATCGTATAAACGCCTTGCCCATTCTTTTTTTATTTTTGGCGGTCTTTTCCCTTCACTCCAAGTCATTCCTTTTTCAATTAGGTTTTCTTCTACTTTCTTGCCCATAATTTTCTTGCTCTTCACCCATTCTTATTGTGTCAAAACCATTTAATTTGTTAAATAATAAATGTGTAACTATTTTCGTTGTCATTATTATTATTATTTGTTTATGTCTAGACCGAAAATAAAAGTCCATTATTATTATTATTGTTATTGTTAAAGAATCCTGTGTCTTTCATTTTAATTAAAAGCCAAATGAAAGCTAGAACCGCATACCTACCTCAAAAAGTATATTATATGACAACTCTGTCAACCTCAATTAATTGTCAAATTATGGATGCTGATTTGACTAGGAATTTTTTAATCTTATACCACAGAGACAGCATTGATGACCAGGGATCTTCTTTCGTCGGATGCATAGTAGGTACTAATTCGCATCAAAATTGGACCAACACAGATGTATTGTACTATGCAAATAACGATAATATGCGGTCAAACATACCTTATGTAACACACTGTCCACAATTTTTCACCTATAAATCCTTTTTGTTAGTCACAAGTAAAATTCCACAGCAGAACAGAGCACGGCGCAGCAGCTGATCGCCCAGCGTCCATTTTTATTTTTTTCAAGTACAAAACTTCACGTATAGATGTCGATATTTGTTTGACTGTTTCCTGTAGGTTGTAGCTAAATGGAAACACTACCCAAAAATGGTAAACTTACTGTCTTTGGTTTTCGCACCTTTGAGTTCAATGTTGCCAAATGGCTTCATGCACCCATACAGGGTTAAAATCCGATGTGACAGCTGACAGCTTACATATCGTCAGCTTAATAAGAAATGTGCCTAACTCCATTCGACACTATTTTACAGTAGAGCAAAAAAACTTTTTAAAATGCGTTTAGGATGCAACTTAATACGATCAAAATGTTTGGTCTGTAGGAAATACTATAAATTTTTACACAAATGCGCTCTGTTCTATTTTTGATTGGAGTTATGCATTTTTACATTTACCAACTCACGTAATTTATGGATATAGGCAATTTTCCTTCTTTTATAAATAATTCACTGTAAAGGAATCGTACACGACGTCTTCTTTTAATGAAACAATACTCAGTTAATAGCAATATTTTATCAAATATAATTTTGTAATAATTATAAACTAACTAAATAGTGATGCAAAATAAAATAAGACTCTTAATAATTATACAAATAGGCATGAAATTAACAAAATATAAGAAAAGGTCACTTATAAATCTACTTAATCTAAAACTTAAAGAGAAAAATCGGTTTTATCTAGGTTTCAAATTAATACGTTAGTCGTGTGGCAGGTTCACATAAAAATCATGGTATTCTCTATTCAGTCCTTGAAGGAGGATCATTAAATGTTCATATTTCTGTTTTGTTATCTTCCTTCTATTGTTGAATAAATTTGGAATGTCCTTGAAGTATGTGTTAATTAAAACAATTTTTTTTAATCTTCTTGGCAAATCACTCCATGAGTGATCTGTATGTCTAAGTTTGTATTGAATGGTTCCATTTTCATACTTTAAAGATTTTATATCGGCTACAGTTGCATCTCCCGTAGTTCTTCATGGGCGAATAGAATTATAATATTCTAATAAGTCAAATTTTTTAAAGAAATCATGGGTCAAATACTCTACTTTATAGGGGAAGGGTTGCTTCCGGGCATTCTTGCATATCGTGATGTAATCTGCTGGTAAATTGATGTTAGTGCGTTTTACAATATTATCAATAGTAGAGTGCATGGAATCTGCCTCCATGTGTGTGTGCCCTTTCTGTAGGTATTTTTGGAAGATTATCACTTTGTGTGTTGATGAAACTTGCAATAAGGCATTAGCTAAAGTTTGATTTCGATTTTGCCCTGTACACCCGTCACTAAAAAATATAATTCTTTTACCAGTTTCTTTCACTTTAGGTATAACCTCCATTTCTAGGAAGTAGACAATTATAGAAGAAAACTCATTGGCAGTCAGGCTTCATTCTATAAGTAACAATAACCGTCCTTTGTTTGGAGGTTGTAAATAGTAAAATTATGCACGATTAGCTTCGTTTTGTAGTACATAACCGATACGTTTGATTTCGGGCTTAGCAGAACTGACTGTAAGTCAACAGTGAACACAACTGCATCATCTGCCAACTTGTCGCGTTCTTTATCTTCCCTGGCTTCCTTTTTCAAAACGTGATGTAGCTGGTAATCCTCACTTAAGTTTTTGTGCGATAAGCAAAGCAGATGTCGCGTTCGTCCTTCTTAGGTCTAAAAAGAGATAAGTTCATGTCCTGGATTGAACTTTTCTTTCGTCACAAAAAATGTCTTTATAGAAATTATATAAATGCGACTTTGATCGCCATTCTGGCTCCAAATATAATTTTGAACTGGTAACCCGGCAGTAGTGGCTTTCCATTTTGGGGGCTTTCCAAAAATTCTTGTACGGTAGATATCTTTTCCTTGTTTTTTTCTTTTCACACAAGACTTTTTCTGTTAACTGCTTCATTACTGTTATCAATATTTAAATTATCAGTCTTTACCCAATTACATATACAGCTCTTCCTTTTAGTCCTAATGTTCCCAGAAACATTTTTGTACAAACTCTAACCTCCTTCGTTCCAGTTTTAAGAAAATATTTCATGGTGTTGCTTCTGCGAGAATTTTGTGTAGTACCTCTTCTTCTCTGAACACTGTCAACTTTTACTAAACACTGTACGTACATCTTTTTCTCGCCTCAGGACATTTTGGACCAAAAGTTTTTAAACATTTTCTGTCTTGTACCTTCATCTATTGTATTACATTTTACTTGGGACTGTTTGTTTCCCCAGACACAGCTAAAAGGCTCCAAAAGAAATCGACCTGGTTTTTCAATATTGTAATTCTAGTTAGTTTCACCATCTTTCATCTTCCGCTTTTCTTTGTACGGTAAACCTTGCTCTCTCTGCTTGAAGTTAATTTTCTGTTCCCAGATATTTAAGCAATTTTTGCTATTTTTAGATCTTTTCCTCCTTTTACTTTCCAAATTATTTTCCAACGGCTCATCTGCTGGTTCAATCTCACTTCTTTCATCTTCGATTTCATTATCTTCATGATCTGTGCTACTAAATTCTTCATCAGGATTCCAATCCTTATCAACTTCATTATGCATTTCTAATTCAGTCTCTGAAAAAAACGTGTTGTTTGTTTCTTCGATGTTAAACTCAATTTGCCTAACATCGTGATTGGTATCATTAATTTCTGCATTCCATTCATGATCAGTTTGAGTATCCATTCCTAATTCAATATTTGAAGACACTGGGAAACGTGTTTGCATAATATTAAATTCAGACTCTATAACATCATGGTATGTAACGTTAATTTCCTCATTCAATTCATTATTAGTTTTGGCGGCATTTGCAGTTGTTTTCATTAATAAATTAAGAGTTTCATCAACATGCTGCATAATCGCCTCATCAGTAATAATCGGTACGGTATCTTCATTAAGACTCCCATCAGCATGCTGCATAATGAGCTCATCAGTAATTGTCCTCTACTAATAGACATTATTTTCCCGTTCTGAAATTTAAAATTAAATTATGCATTTTAGAAATATGCCCAACATGGAGGTGTTTAATTTATGTGGAAACAGAGCATGTATTGCAATATGCCTATCTCCAAATTAATTTATTAACTGAATAATTGTAACTATAAAATTAAACAAATTGAAAATGGTTTGCTTTCACACTTACCTGTTGCCTTTATTTAAAGTAGGGACTCTATTAATTTTCCAAAAATGCACTCAAACTAACACGAAATGACTTGACGTTATGCTGCACATTGACAAGCCAGTCTAACCTGTAATAATTCCGGAGTTAGGCATATTTCTTCTGTTTAATTTTAAAGTGGATATACCCATTTTTCCATTATCGTAATAGACGGCTTCTAGATTTTTTGGGAGTTATGAGTTTTTCTGAATAGGTAAGGTAGCCTTGGCAATTTCTTAGCAGATGGTGCGACTAACTCATATTGTATTATAGTGACTAGATGACTATATTTTACTTTTACCATAGTGGCGACAAGAGCAGCCTCGTTTTTAATTGGCTGGCGCCATTTTGGTGCTAATGTCAATAACGACAGTTTAAAAGGATTAGGTTATGAATCCTGAAAACGAAATGGCAATATTTAAAAATTAATACAGTTACCACGGCCTGCTGAATTGTGTGACAAAAGTCATCAGTGACGTTCGTCAAACAATTCAGCAGGTCGTGACTGTTACATATAGACATATTTTAGATGTAACATTCTTAGATGTATGTAATTATATATTCGATGTAATATAATATAATAAACTAATTACATAAGAAATACAACTCGTAATAATCTCGTTATTAGGTACAAGTTAAATAATATGTATTTTTGAAAATATAAAAAAGAAATGTTTATTTCTCAAAATCGTTTTACTAACTAGAACTTAAGTAATACAATTTAACGCTAGTTAAACATGTTGCCTGGCTGAACGAATAGCAATTGATTTGCTTGCATATTCATTACTTTCTTCTGAATACGTATAACTGCTAATTTTCAATCTGAATGCGATGAATCTTTTAATAATTTTTTTTGAGATCGTGACAACTAGGTAGTTCATATGAAATGGGTGTTATATTCTCTACCAATAGCTTTTCTAAATTAATATTTCTATTTCTAAAGTTTTGAATGTATTCTCTGCAGACTTTTTCCATGTCCAGAAAGAAATAAAATACTGATTCATTACAGAAAAACAAAGTATCCTTCCTAAAACACCGTAAATATGTCAACTTATCGAATATAGTGCTAATTGGAGTACACGAACCAACTGAATCAATACATTGTTTACATGTACTAGAAGTTCTTGAGATACTATTTATAATATATCCGCAGACATTGTAAAATGAATTTAGTTCGGAAATGTCCATGTTAAAAACGTTTTGCATCGAAGTACTATTACTATTTAAAGAATAGTCGCATGTACTAATATCTTTCCTTAGAGGTAATTTAGTATTTAATGATTCTATGGTGTCTAAGAAACCTGACAACAAAATTCTGTCGTCTTCTGAGTAACTGCTACTTTTGCTGTTCTTTAGAAACTGAGCTACAACAACCAGTTTCAAGTTATTTTTTACCTGAACAGCGTTTGGCACTACTTGTTTGCTTCTCAAAACACTAAACAGATTCTCTAAGCAATCTTGTGAAAATCTGCTGGTCAATAAATATTTATAGTTCTTCTCAACTAAAAACATGTTTTGCAAATCCAGAATTGATCGAGTTGAGATGAGAACTCCTGTTTGAGATGGTTTCCATACACCGCGATCGCCAACTATCATTCTACAAAATAAATCCATAAAGTTATTGAGAAAGCTGATGGTTGCTTGGTATGTTGATAGTCTTAATTTGCTAATAGCAGATAAAGAACAGCGAGACGTCATAATATAAAACCAAGTTTGCACTTGCTCAATAAACCAGGCAGTGGTTAAATACTCAGGTTTGTTTAGTACATCAGAGAGAAATTTTAAGGCTACACTTACATCATGGCTTATTACATGAGTAGCTTTACCTACTTTCATTTTATCATAAGCAGATGGATTTAAATCCTCTCTATGTAATTTAGGTGCAAGTTTAAAACAAAGATGTTCTTGATACTTTGCGAGTTCTTCTATATGTTCTATATTAACTGTGTTGCTTAATAAATTATGTCTTAGTTGAATATCTTCTGGGATGATAATAATTCTGTTTGCCACAATCATGCTTCGAATATTTTTAAATAAATGAGGTACATCTGCCATAACATACACTTTCTTATCTAAAGCCCCTGGATGGGTAAACGTATTTTTTATTGGAGAATGCCTTCCAGCACAAATGTTCCAAGATTTCCACATTGCCTGATTAACTCCGCCCATATCACTTGTTACACTCACAATGTTAAGACCAATTTTATCTGCTTCAGAAAATATTTTCTTAATAATATCTACAAATATACTTCCATCAACTGATTTTGGAGTAAAATAATAAGCGATTTCTTGTTTCCAACGCGTATTTATGCCCCCCAACATAAATACTAATACGTTTTGCGCCTCTGCGTCGTCATGAGATGGTAGTGTAGACCTACCAATAAACTTTTTGAGTGAAGTGTCGTAAACAGTTCCAGGGGTGATTGCCATCTCATCGAGAATTAAAGCGCAGTCACGTTCGCAATCGGTAAAAGATTCTACTTTGATTTTCAAAAAATTGAAAACTTCGTACAAAATTCCAGAATCAAATTTTAAATTTTCTAGTCTTCTCTGCAGAGTACGAATAGAAGGAAATGGAAGTTTTTGTGTTATTAATTCTTCATAACCGTTGCTTCCACAAATAAAACGTAATTTCAGAGCTATTGCCACCGTCTCCTTAGACCACTTTAGCCAATTGTTAGGCTTATCCTCAGATTTTCGTTTTATCGACTCAATTTGATCTTCATTAAAGCAGTACCTTAATAAAATACCGTTCGTATTCTTCAAGTTATCTTTCTCCACTTTTCTTATTCTTTTTCTGGCGGTTATTAGTAAATTTTTAAATTTCTCTGCTCTTTTGTGTTCTTTGTCATAAAAATGTTCATATATCTTAATTTTTATTTTTATATCGATTTCATTAGCAAGTGCTTTCTCACATTCTGGTAGAGTACCATGATAGTCACTTGATATATCCTGAACGAATTCAATGTCTTCTATGAAACTAAGGTTAGGGTCGTTTTCTTCTTGATCAGGACAGTGCTTTTTAAATTGATGAGGAGAATCGCAAGATGCGAGTAAAGTTGGTACAGCATCAGGACGTAATTTTCTTTTGCGATCCATCCTTTTTTCATACATACTGTGCTCAAAATGTGCCTACATAATATAAATAAACATAAAATGAAAAACTAATAAAAATAAACGTTAAATTATTACTTCACATATTTTGCAGTTATCGGTAGTTTCTGCTACGGGTTCATTCATGTTTAAAAGCCATGTTTTTCGTCTTTCAGAACACCTGGGAAATCTAAACATACGAAAACCTTTTGCATGGCTATTAGTACAACCAGTTATGAAGCAAGATGGCATGGTTTCTTTAATGTTAATGAAACAGAGACTGAGACTATCAAAATTAGAAATGTTATATTTTGAAATGTCACATTCTACGTACAGTCTGTCATAATGACATTAGCACCAAAATGGAGTATATGTCGCCACTATGGTAAAAGTAAAATATAGTCATCTAGTCACTATAATATTGTATAAGGTTATTGTATACAGTGGCTATATAAGGACAGTGTGGTCAATTTTGGTCATGTTTCTGATTGGTTGTTTTAAAATCCGCCATTAAGAGTCGTTTTACGAAATCACACATAGTCACACAAAATTGCTTCTAAGTCCTTTATTATTGAAAGTAGCCACAATATGAAGTGGAATGAAATAATCCTCATAAAATTCTACAGTGTTCTGTGTAAGCGAATTCCGAATTTTCGTTTGCATAAGTAAATTTCAACGAGTTAAAGTAAAATGCTTTTTGCGAAAATTGCGCATTAGTCCAAATCAAAAGCTATAATAAACTATATAAATGTCTTAATGCCAAAGATTATTGCATCAAATTAAAGAGAATTTATGGGCTACGTAACACTGAATATTCTATTCCTTCAAATTAACTGATAGAATAATAGTACAACGGTTTGATAAAGAATATAAAAAAAAAATTTTCTCGAGTTTTTGTACGCAATTTCTGTGTCGATAAACGCAAAATGTTGTCAATTTTCGTTTTCTATGTACAAAAACACAATAAAGAAGATAAAAAAGGACACCTTGACTTATCTTCCAATATTAGGTTGCTCGTTAACGAGGATTTTTAATCGCTGGCAGCGATTCCTTACGTTTCACATCGTCTCTTGACGTTTAATTCTGTTTAAGTAATATTATTGACATACTTGTAAAATTAATGTTACACTGCACATTTTCGACCACCTCATAAGTATTGCACAAATTTTCGCGATCGTGGGTATACAGCGCTCTGCAAAGCATCTCCGAATTTCACATATGTCCAGTCCTTATAAAATGACGTTTATCCGCAAACGTCACAAAAGTGACAACTTATTTGTCTTTATTGACAAGGTAAAAGTGTCACTTTATCTGCCTAAGCAGACAAAATAGCGACTTTTGCGTACTTTATCTGCCTAAGCACACAAAATGATTGCTCTCTTTCTTTCTTTCTATGTTTGTTCGCCATCTCCTCCGAAGATACTGGACCGATTAAATTGTATGATGGCTTAAAATTTTGCTAATTTTTAGTATTAGTTCGTAGGCCGGTTTTTATTTTCAAAAAAGTACGAAAAAGTTTTAATTTAAATAAACCTTTAAGCAGCGGATCGGAGCATCTGTCGCCGTGGGTTATGGTGTGACAGCTGCTGTGGCCGTGTGCTATTAGCACGGGTGATTCAGTATGCTCATATATCATTACAGTTGCGCGTTATCTGAACAACAGAGGTTGGCGCAGGGGTACAGTGCTAGCCTGAAATTTACCTGAATACGTTTGCGGATAAAATAGTATATGTTATTCGGACTAAAAGTGACTTTATGTGGCTTAGCTGAATTATTTGCCTCACTAACGTTCGGCTAAATAAACTTCAGCTTCGCCACATAAAGTATCACTTTTACTCCTAATAACATAATCTACTATTATGTCATAATTTAGCAGGGTGACGTTTGTCTTACAATTCAGCAGGCCTTGCACAGCACAATACCTTAGGGCGTGGCTGGTTGTTGTAGAGACGACTCTTAATGGCTGCCTTTTTTAAAATTGACCACACTGTCCTTATATAGCCACTGTAATATTATAGAAATCACGAAAGATGAGCCCTGCGTCATCAATGTTATCCGTATGATGTAAGATTTTACTTGCTAGTCAAATTAGCGTCAGTTGTATTCTGAAGCAATCAGGAGCCAATAGGTGGCGCTTTATCCGGGAAACAAACAGCTGTCAGGGTCATTATTTTCGTTTTGACTAAGAAATGTAAAAATCCATTTTTTATTATACTGTTTTAGTTATTTGCGTTTATTTGCCTTTATGATGACTAAGGTTATATACAACTTAAATCATTTGCCAATACACAATTTTAAATGATATAATAATCTAACCAATAAATATACAACTGTATTTCTTCCGCAACGCCATTCCACAAAAATAATTCCATTGAACATAGGAATTTAGATAACGACTAAAATAAAATAATGTAAACATATTAATAATTACAATTCTTAATCACTATCACCACTTAAACTAGAGTCACTTGAGTCGTTGCCAACATGAATGATTAGTTCATCAACAGTTACATCTAAAATCCTTTCACGCTCATACCAAGTCCTAATTTTTTCTTCAGTGTGACAATTACTCTACACATCTTTGGTACATTGTTCTAATGCTTCCTTCCACATAGCAAGAACTCGATCATCACCATAACCATCCCTGCCGATGTGATTATTGTAATATTGTTTTGCATGTGTCCATATTAATTCAATGGCATTGAATTCAGAATGATATGGTGGTAGACGTAAAACATTAAGACCATAACTTCTCATTAATTAGGGGTTTCTGAATTCATCTCCCCATGATAGTCTTCTTTTAAAGATTTTGTTGCAAATAATAGGGATGCGTTTTCGACAAACCCTAATTTAGACCCAGCATTACCCACAATAAAACGTTTTCCTTCATAACCTTCGGGTTTTTTAACACTGCGAATATTTGAACCTTGCCAGGACTTTCCAGGATTTCCTTTAGAATAAATCTACGTTTCGTCCATAAAGACTACTTGCAGTGGATGAGGTGAATTTAGATTCTCCATGAAACATTTTAAAAACTGGAGCCGCATAATAGCAATATTTTCTTTTTCAGTTAGTGCTCTACGGTTATCATCTTTCTTGAATTGAAAACCGATATGATGTAGAACTCGATATAAGCTGGTGTTACTGAGTAAAATATGACTTTCTTTCACTTCAGTATTCAGGGAATTGATGGTAACGTACTTGTTTTCCGAATACATCGTGTATATGGTGTCCCTTATAACCATTTTTGAGGAATCTGGTAAATCAGTAGATTTTAACTTTTTACGTGGTCTTTTCTTGCCAGGGCTACATAAAACTGGATTCATACTAGAACAACTCTTAACTCTTTTCACAGTAGAAACACTAATGCCTAGAGTTTCCGCTGCCCTCTACAAATAAACGATGAATGTGAAATATAATTAGGTGAATTATGTTTTATTTACCTCTTGTACATATGACAATGGAATTAGATGACCCCCATTTTCTTTCTCTCGTTCGAAGTAATCCAATAAATTTAATAAGAGCTGCTGAGATTGCAAATGTAACGTTTTACCTTTGATAGACATAATTTTTATCAAATCGTAAATAATAACCTGAAAACGTAGTTATAAAACGCCGAAAAGACGAACAAGGCTTCACAAGTATTATTTGACAGTTGACGTTTTAGTGACGACGCGCGTATGTGACTTAAACTACTTTAATCAAATAAGCACTTTAATCATAACACACGCTTATTGTAATGCTATCACTGTTGTGCGCATGGAGTTTGTGAACAAATGTACACGCATGTTTGTCGTTACTAAATTCAGCGTGTCATGACGCAGGGCTCATCTTTGGTGGTTTCTATAATATTGTACAAAAAGTGTATATAGTTAGCACATTTCTTATTAAGCCAACGATATACACGTTTTACAATAAATATTATACACCCAAGTGAATTAAACATATGTTTATTCACGAAAAGATTTTGGGCTCACGAGCACGCAGTGCGAGTTAGATGAAATCTTTGAGTTAATAAATGTTTAATTCACGTGGCATATACCGGGTGTCCGTTCTCAAAGTCGAACATAGGCGATTAACATTGTATTCAACGTTTTTATCGGTTCCTGCTCGCCAACTCAACTTACAGGGAAGGTAATGGTATCAATGGAAAGATAAAATTATTACGCATCAAATGATAGCAATAATAATATTCAAGATGCAACTTTTATTTTAAAATACTAATTTAAAGCTTGGAAATTTTTAAATATGGCGTGCCTTGCCTTTCGATTTCGCTAGCATTTGTCAAAAAAATTGGTAATTAGTTGGCGTAAATCAGGTATTATCTGTCAACGTCTGTTAAAATTATCTACAGAAAAATGAATTATTTCAAGGAAGAACGAGTGAATGCACTAAAGTTAATTGCCTATGTTCGACTTTGAGAATGGACACCGGGTATATGTTTTTATTCAATTTTGACGAAATTTTAAATAAATTTTTTTAAAATATTCAAATTGATAGCGCCTGCTGCTCTTAAATCACTTATCAAACAACCATAGGAAATACAAACAACAAATAAAACAGCACACTTATTGTGTGCCAAACGTCAAAGTGATGTTTGTCACCTGCTTACAGCTATACACAAAATTGGAAATAAATGACATTAAAAATATTCAAATTAAGATAATTATATATTACACACTACAAAGAGAAAGAATAATTGAATGTAAGTACATACATACATATCCAGCGTTGACAGGCCCATTGCTGTGTGGTTTTCTTCCACTCTTCTCTGTTTTGTACTTTTTGTCTCCAGTTCGTTATTCCTCTCTCTCTAAGGTCTGCCTCTACCGCTTGCCACCAGCTGTTTCTCGGTCTTCCCTGTCTTCGTCCATGTCGTTCCTCATTATTTAGTATTATCTTTGGTAGCCTTGTGTCCGCCATCCTTCCTACATGTCCTAGCCATCTTAATCGTTGCTTTTGGATAAACTTCGTTATTGATCCTGTTCCGTATATCTCTTGCACCTCCTTATTTGTTCTTTTTCTCCATTCCTCCTCCACTTTCAGCCCTCCGAATATCCTCCGTAATATTTTCCTTTCCCAAATTTCTAAGTTATCTCTTTCTTTCTTATTCAGGATCCAGGTTTCACCTCCGAATGTCACTATTGGTCTCAACACTGTTCTATAGAGTTGCACTTTCGCTTTCCTCGACACCCACTTAGATTTTATTATGCCGTTTAATGCCCATGCACATTTATCACCTTTCACTATCCTAGCTCCCACTTCTGTACCTTCGCATGCATTGTCCGTAATTACCGCCCCAAGGTATATAAATTGTGTTACTTGCTCTACTGTCATTTCTCTATTGCCCGTTAGTTGGAAGGTTACTTCGGTTAGTGTCCCTGTTGGTGGTGTCTTCTTTCCCATTATCATATATTTTGTTTTTTCTTCGTTGATTTGCAGTCCCACTTTCCTTGCTTCGTTTTCCAAGTTCTTTATTATTCTTTGTAGCTCTTGGGGACTCCTTGCTAATAATGCAATGTCGTCAGCGTAACCTATGCACTGGTGGCTTTTATTTATCAGGGTGCCTGTTGTATTAACTTTACTTCTTCTCACTACTGCTTCCAGGGTTAGGTTAAATAAGGTGGTTGAGAGGGGGTCCCCTTGTCTAAGGCTTTTTGACTAGGAACGCCTCTGAAAGCTCGTTCTCTATTTTTACTCTGCTCTGTGTTTGAGCCAGTGTCATTTTTATGAGCTGTATTGATTTAGTAGGGATTTCTAGCTCTTCTAGTGCATCAAATAGTTTGTTCCTCCTTATTGAGTCGTAAGCCCGTCGGAAGTCGATAAACAATGCGTATATTTCGGTTTTATGCTCGTAACATGTTGCCTGTATTTCTTTTAGTGTGAAGATTTGGTCTATTACCGAACAGCTCCTTTTGAATCAGTGGCGGTGCAAGACCTCTTGGGCCCCTAAGCAAATATAAAAATGGCCCCCCACGTAAAAATATTTATATACTTAATGAATTGTATATTTATAATTATAGTATACAAAGTAAACATTTAACCAAAAATAAACTAACATCCTGTTATGACCAACAGGAATAGAGTAGTAAATGCCTAACATTTAACACATTTCGTAACTAACATATCTAACAAAATGTCAATTTAAAATACAAAGAAAACTGATGTATAAATATCTACCTAGGTAACACTAGTAAAATAAAATAATATTCAGGTAAAGCTCTAAGAACCCACATCAAAATAGGTAACAAATACTTAGTATTTATTTGTATCATTAATGATTTCGGAGGCTTTCACGGTCATTGTCATTAAGTAAAAAGCCACTTCCGGGAATGGATCGTGTCATTATTGAGGTCGAAGAACTCAACTTTTCACCCACTTTCGTAAGGGGCTGCATCAGGCGGAAAAAGCAAAAAGAGCTCGGTAACTCAACGTGTTAACCACGCCAGAGGCGAAATTCTTTTGCAAGGGAAGGGATAGAAGAGCACGGTAACCTCGTTAGTCGAGTTTCGCCTCTGATATGGTTGACACGTTGAGTTACTGTGCTCTTTTTGAATTTTCCTCCTGATGAAGCCCCTTACGAAAGTGGGCGAAACATTGAGTTCTTCGACCTCAATAATGACACGGTCCAATTCCGGAAGTCGTTTTTTACTTATTGTATCATTAATATCTGTAAAACGCCGTAAAACTAAATTGATCAGAAAAAAATGTATCTTTCTGGCCCTATTGACAGCAAATTGTTCCACAAGATTTTTATGTCCATCGTAGACGATGCTTTTTGCTCAATTGACAAAACTGAAAGGTCATGTAGACTATTTTGGCTCGTAGAATTTCTAAAATAATGTTTTATTATTTTCAACTTGCTAAATAATCTTTCTATTGTGGCTAATGTTACAGGTAGTCAAAAATAAAACCAAGGCAGTAATAATCTCGACAAAATTGCTTTCGAGAACACCATATTTTTGCAGGAATAAACTTGTCAAATCTGGAACACTCATGCTATCATTTAAATCCTCTTTTAGTAAGGAGATAGCGTCTCAAATTGAATGGCGAGATTATTATTTGGGACATCAGAATTTTTTCTGAAGCAAATCACATCGGACCTGTTCAGCTTCTTGCATTCTTAGGCGATTTTCGGTTCTAAAAATTCAAAAATGTTTGTTAGTTTTTCAAAGCTCTTAAATCGAGTCTGATCACTGACGACTTTGTCACCCTTTTTGTAGATAGGCACTATAATCGCCGTTTTCCATTCGTCAGGGATTTCCTCCTTTTGCCATACTTCTTTTAATAGTTTGAACAGTTCTTCCGATAGTGCTCTGCCGCCATATTTTATCAGTTTGGCTGGAATTAGGTTCTCACCTGGGCTTTTTCCATTTTTTAGGTTGGTGGTAATCTCTTCTATTTCCTCTCTTGTTAACTCTTCCTCTTCCCTAGGTTCTGTCGAATTGTTCCGTCTTCGTGTCGGTACTTCTGTTTCTATCTGGTCTTGTTCATTCTCCTCGTTTAACATTTCTTGGAAGTACTGTTTCCATCTTTCAACTTTTTGCGCTGTGTCCCCTATCAGGTTCCCTTCTTTATCTCTGCAGAAATTTGTCCTCTGTTGGTATCCTGTTCGCCACGATTTGCTTTCTTGGAAGAAGTTTTTTATTTCTTTATTTTTATAGTATTGTTCGATTTTTTGTACTTTTGCTTCGTAATACTCCGTTTTAGCTCGTCTATAGGTAGCCTTTGTTTTCCTCCTCTGTATTCCATATCTTTCTTCTTCTTCTTGTGTGTAGTTCTGTAGCATCCTTTTCCTTGTCTCTATTTTATTTTTATGCTCTGTAATGCAGTCCTTGTTAAACCATGTTGTCCTTCTCTTCTTTTCGTATCTGCCTAGATCCTCCTTAGCTGTTGTTACTACCAGTTGTGACAGGGCTTTCCACTTTTCATTTATTACGGTTTCTTCCGCTAGTTCGTTACACTTTTTGTTGATCTTGTGTTGGTATTATTCCCGTTCTTGTGGGTTCTGTAGACCTTCTGGGTTAATTTTCTGTTCGTTTTGTTGTTTTCCCCTGGGTTTCAAAAGTTTTTCCATTTTAAACTTGATTCCTACCAAGAAGTGATTGGAGTTCGCCTCTGCTCCTCTGTATGTCCTGACATTTTCCACTTGTTTTGCATCGTTTTCGTGGATCAGTACGTGATCGATTTGGTTCGTATCTTTTGTGCGTGGTATTATCCACGTTCCTTTATGGATTTCTTTCCTTGGAAAATACGTACTGATAATTCTACACTGCTTCCCTGCTGCAAACCCAATCAATTTTAATCCGTTGTTGTTGGATACCCTATGTTTACTAAACCTCCCAATAGTTGGTACATAAGCTTCCTCTCGTCCTATCTTGGCATTGAAGTCCCCAACAATGAGTGTTGTATCTCTCCTTGGGAGTCTGCCATATGTTTCTTCTAGCTCTTCGTAAAATGTATCTTTTTCTTCTTCTTCCTTTTCTTCCGTGGGTGCGTGGACATTTATAATATTGACATTTGCACGTTTTCCTTTTATTTTTATGCAGCATATTCTTTTAGAGACTGGTGTGAAATTGACGATTGCATGTTTTAGTTTTTTTGTTACCAAGAAGCCTACTCCAAACACACTTCCCTCGTCACCACTGTTAAATGCTATGTAATTTCTCATTTCTATTTCGAAGTTTTCTTTCTGCTTTGTTTCTTGAATAGCTAATATTTCTAATCTATATCTATTGCGATGGTATTTAGCCCTCAAATCGGCTCTGATTGCAGTACAAGCAAATAGCAAATGAAATCATTAAAGCACAGAGTTGTAATAATGCAAGCATCTGAGAAAATTCACATAAATTGCCAAATCATAATAACACTGGTATAATTCGCCAATGACATTGATTATATTTGAATAGGCACAGAAATATGGAAGCTCAAATTCCGTGTATTGGGTTTAGCAATATAATTTTAATCGTAATATAATAGATTTGCACAAACTAAAAGCCGAATCTAAATTAATTAAGAACTGGCACAAAAAGTTCAAGTTAGACACAGCTTAAAAATGGAAGCGTAGAAAGTAAAGTCATTAGAGAATGGGTAGCAAATGAACATTTTTAATAAAGGTGAGAACAAGAATGACTAGAAGAATAAGGCAAAGAACATAGAAAAGCCAGGCAAGTCATTTATTACATGAAAATACAAGACTTGGGGATTTGAAGAGATTGAAATAGCAAGAAATTAGATGGAATTCAAATAAGCAAGAAATTAGACGATGTTGGTGGATTAAAAAACTAGTCAGTGTAGTGATAAACAATGGGCTTTTAAGTGTGGTAAAAAAATCAAGTGAGTGGCGCATAAAAAAACGTTGAGAAATAAACAATTCCAAAAGACAATAATTCTAGTACATAAGAGTTTGTAAATAACTGATAAAATTTGTTAAATTAGATTATAAGTTATGTTTTTGTACCTGGTTGATTTCCTACAATTCAAATCTGTAGACAGTGTTTTGTCAATTACGACAGGGGATAGCAATTGTTCTAAATAAATTGGTGAAAGTGCTTGGTTTTTGCTCTATCTTTAATTACCAAAATTTCATAGGAAGCATAAATGTATAAAAAAATAAATAGCACCATCGTAATCAGCGACTTCGAGTGTATCAGCACAATTGGAGGCAAGAGATTCCAGGTATTTGAGTTTTTGGCGTTCCGAGGCGACGACGGCAGCCACGGCTTGGAGGCGATTTCCCGCAGCATCAATCTGCAGCATCGTGGGAAGGCATAGGGTGTCGGGATTCTTCCGGCAGCTCCACACATCAGGCCAGAACATAATCCAGCATCACGAGCAGCCCGGGGAGCAAGATTACAGCCAGATTCACCATCAAAAGGGTGTCCCGAATCTACGAAAGTTAGGTTAGTGAATTGTCCAATTTTGATCTGCCCGATCGGTGTGAAAATTTGAGCATACGTTAATTACGACCTGGAGAACACGAAAATCGTAACAGTTCCCGTGGATGGCGAGGTAATTTCCCAGGATTTTCAATTAAAATCGTCAATTGGAGGCACCAAGAAACAAATGCGAATACGGCGTCCTTTTTAAGAATGCACCAATAGCTAACGATCTGGAAAAACAAAAGATTGCCTAGAAGCCGCTTGAAGGCAATTATTCAAAATCTTACCATCAAAATTTGTTCATTTAATTGTTGATAAATCAATTTCACACGCGAGTTGAAAATAATTAGAACTTGTTGTGATAGATTTGACGTACAAACGGCACATTACGCCTACATTTCAGGTCAATCTGCCTACTTTTCAGAGGCGTACCGTAGAATTTTAACTTGGAAAGTCAGGAACCCAACACCCGAGATTTTGAGTTTTAATTTCATGTCTCTATTTAAAATTGAGCTAGCGAAGTTAGGAAATCAGATGAATGGATTAGAAAAAGGGCAAACTACCATAAGAGTAATTCTCAATTTTGGCGTACCCAACGAAATTAATTAATCAGTTAGTTTGATTTAGCAAGTGGTAGAATTAAATTAAATATTGTGTGGTGACTCTTTTTATTTATCACATTAATTATAAACATACAAATATTATACGTAAAGGGTCATTGCACTATATGCTTCTTGTTCTAGTTCTTTCAGTGCTCCTTCATATCTTGTTCCTGTTACATTCCACGTTCCTATATTTATTTTGTGCTCTTTCTTCATTTCCATTGTCCTACTTGGATACGATTCTTTTACTAGGTCCTTGCTTTTCCGTCTCCAGTCCTTTTCTCGTGCGTGGTCCGTCAACGTAATTCCGTCCTCAGTTATCGCCTTTAGTTTTTTGAGTCCGGGTCTTCAGCGCTTTTTAGGCTTCCCCCTTCCTCGTCGCTCCATACGAATTTCTTTCCGTCTATTTCTATTTTCCTATATCCCACTTTGGTTCTTTTTCCTCCATTCTTTTCCTCTTGCTATTTTTCTAATTGCCGCTTGAATTCTTTGTTCCTCAGATATTAGGTCGCTTTCGATGAAGATTTCTCGTTGTCGTAGCTTATATTTCTTCTTAAGTATCTCAACTTTTTGGTCGAACTTCTCCAGTTTAACTATTGTCATCTTGTTTTCCGCTTTCCCATAGCCGTATGCTTCTTCAATAGTTGCATCCACTTCCATCTCCTTCTGTATGAATTCTCTTATCTCTTGCTTAATATTTCCTTTGTTAAAAACCATCCCTCTGATGACTACATTATTTCTTTTTTCTTTCTTCTCCTGCCTTTCCAGTTTTTCATTTATTGTATTAATCTCATTCCTCATTTCCGTTCTTTCTTTTTCCCAAACTTTTTCTTTCTTGAGTGCCTCTTCTTTTAAGTTCTTTATTTCTTCTCCGAATTTCTGTAGTTGGGCGTTGATGCCATGGATAGCAGCATTTGTGCTGCTAGTATCCTCTTTAATTTCCTTTATCTGGGAATATAGCCCTTTAATTAAATTTTCTAGGTTTTCCATTTTCGTTTGCCTTTCTGCACCCGGTTTCTCAAAAACTATTTCGTTATTTTGCGGTGGATTCAGTGTTTCCTGCTGCTTTTGTGTGCTCCTGCTTGTTTTAGCGCTTTTCTGAAACTTTATTATTTGCTCTTGTTCCCACCTTTCGAACTCCGCCGGATATTCCTTTCCTCTTTTACGTTTTACGAGTTCTTTTACCCTAGGTACTTTTTTGTCTTCTTGTCCCCCGTTTGTTTTTAGGTCCTCGCTGTCCATACACCTAATTACTTTTACTTTTGTCCTACGCACTTTATTCGTGCTTTCGCGCTACTTCCGTAGTTCCGTCCGTTGCGCCGCTGGCCGCGCTGTCGCTTTAATTTTGAAAAGATTTTTAAATAAAACTCGGAACGTATTCGAATTCACGCCACCTGCTTTTATTCTCGCGATAGCGATAACCGGTTATCATGCGACCCGCGTCTTGCCGGTGCACTCGTGAGATTCTCGCCCTTAATGTCGGTATTCCGTTAGAATGCTTCCGTTTACGCACTGTTTTAAACGATTTTGCCACTTTCACTTAGCTTCCTTTCGAACCCTACACATTACTTAGTTTATGTGACCGCTTTTCAATTGAATGTAAGTATTTGTAGAAATCATAAAAATATGTTGTTCTTCATTGAAACGTTTTTAAAACTATAGTGAATTAAACTTTTTTAATTCTCTAGTGAATTAAAACGCTTTTATTTCTCTTGTGAATCATCGAGTGTTTATGAAGGTTGTTATGGAGTTAATAATGTCACTTTAAACTGTCAAAATTGAATAAAAAAAAATTAAAATACGCTTAATTAGAATAAAATACAACAAAATCTATATTGAATACAGTAAAGTGATTATTCTTTATTACATTTATCAACATTGAAACAAAATAATTTTTTAACAATAAATTAACTTACATTTAAAAATTGATTGTGGCCGTCATAATAGTTAGTCCTATAGTTTACCACTGAGTGCAGTCACCTTTTCTTGCAATAACAGCGTGAATTCTTTTTGGCATGGTTTGTACAAGGTCTTTACATATCCCCGGAGTTATGTTATTCCATATTTCAGTAATTTTCTCGCGTAGTTCTTTTGTTTTTACAGGATGGTTGCGCAATTCTCGCTTCATTTTCCACCACAAATTTTCTATCAGTGACAGATCAGGGCTGCTAGATGGCCACTCCATAAAAGGAATATGCTGATCTCTCATCCAACTTACAATTATCTTTGCAGTGTGGCAAGCAGCCCCGTCCTGCTGAAAAATGTCAGTTTTAATTCGAGGAATTGACGGTAGTAGTTCGTTTTCAAGAATTTCTCGATATTTTATTGCATTAACAGTGCCATCAATAAAAAGCAGATTACCAAGCCTTGACCCGACATGCAGCCCCAAACCATTAGCGAAGCGGGAAATTTTACTTTTCGCACCAAACCATCGTTATGGTATGCTTCACTTGGTAATCTTATGATACGTTTGCGACTATCTCCAACACAAACCTCAAAGCGAGATTCGTCACTCCAAATTATAGATTCCCATTGCTGTAGGGTCCAATTTTGATGGTCTTTAGCCCATTTTAAACAGATTTTTTTCTGTTTGAGAGTCAGCATGGGCTTCTCTTTCGCCTGAGAATTGATTTTATGAAATTAAAATTATCACAATTTCATTTACTAGTTACTACCTACCTTGTAAAAGCTGTACCCCATTTTTTGTATGTGTCTACTGCAGGTGGAAACAAACGTTCTTTTTGCACTTCCTTATTGGGAAAGTGCAAGACAAGTGTTGGCGCCTGGCGGAGAAATAAGCAATTATAGAAGACGTGAACAACATAGATCAGCTGTGGATCAGTTATACATAAACACGTATAAAGGCAGGAGTGCGAGAAATTTTTAATTAAAAACATCAGTTTTATACCGTAAATTTTGTATAATTATGAAACCTAAATGGAGGTGTATTTGTTCTGTCCCTCAGTGCAAAAGTTACGCCATTGAAGGCATTAGTTTTTCCGAAAGATTTGAAGCTGTCAAAACAATGGACTACTGTACTGCGAATTGATAAACCCATATTAAATTACATGTTAGTGTGCTCATTGCATTTCGAGGAAAAAGATTTTCATCCAAGTAAGTATCTTACTAGTTTTAGTAGGTATTTAAAAAATCGTTATAATAAAAAATATGAAAGAAACCGACAGTTTAGGTTAAGTTTACTCGCATGGGTTTCTTTGATTTTAGAAACACCTTTAAAAACAAAAAAAGGTTTTAAAGAAAAATGTTATACCTACCCTCTTGCAACATTCCATTGAGGATACACGAGGTCCGAAAATCGAATAATGCACGATCAGAGCGGTTGCAAAATCGCCAGAAGTATGTGCGAATAAGCCAATCAGCGCCTGGGGAAACGATTCAGTTACCAGTTGTGGAAAGTGAAATGGCTACTCGTTTAGACGTATTAGCAGAAGTATGTACTGCCCAAATAAAGCTGCCAACTAATTGCAATAAGGAAATGCAAGTTGATACGTTTTCAGTGTTTTCAAATGCAGTGTATGGCATTTTAAAATCGGACAAATTGCTAGTGGTATATACAGGAGTCGACAGTGATCTGTTTAATTGTATTGTAGAGCGTGTTGAAGGAACTATTACAAGTTTAAACCTACGTAATCGTAATGTTACAAACAACGTATTACTTGCGTTAATTAAACTTAAATTGAATGTTAGCTTCAGAGTGTTATTGGGGCTCTTTCAAAACAGTGTATATAATACCTTTGCTATCAGAAACACTAAAGTGTGCAATTTATTTGCCAACATTTGATGAAAATATAAAAAAACTTGCCAGTGTTTCGACAATTACAAGAAAGTGAGAATAATTCTTGATTGCATTGAAATACCATTGCAACAACCAAAATGCTTAAAATGTCGTCTGCGATGTTATTCATATTATAAATCTATGAATACAGTCAAATTTTTGGTTGGAGTAAACCCCGCAGGTGTTATAACCTACTTGAGCCCAGCATATGGCGGAAAAGTATCTGATAAAGCCATATTTAACAATGAACAAATTATTAGCCTGTTGACGCCATATGTTGATCAAATAATGGTCGATAAAGGTTTTGCCATTGAGAAAGAATGTGCAGAAGCAGGAATAACCCTAGTTTGTCCCCCATTCTTGAGAAAGGTGCCTCAGCCGAGTAAATCGCAAGCAGAAAAAACAGCAAGCATTGCAAGAGCTAGGGTGCATGTAGAAAGAGTGATCCAGCGATTGAAAGTATTCAAGATTTTCACAGAGAAAATAGGAATTTATTACCACACATCGACAATATAGGTGTAATTTTAGCAGCACTTGTTAACTTGTCAAATCCAATTTTGGCTGATGAAAGTTTTAATTAATGATTATTATGTAATTATAGTTTAATAGCAGATTTTATAAGTCAAAATTAAAGTTATCTAAGATTTTAGTTTGATAAATAAAAATCTTATTGTCGTAACATATTATTTAATAATTAAAAAGGTTTATACACTGTGGTTTTTTTATCGTGTTGCAGCACATATTACGTCCATCGTTTTCATGAGTGTTTAAAATTTTGATAACATTTGAAATAAACTAATTTCATAGTTGCCGCAGCGGAATCTATGAAATTAGTTTATTTAAAATGTTATCAAAATTTTAAACACATGAAAAAATGATGCACGTAATGTGTTGTAACGATAAAAAAACCACAGTTATTTAAACGTTTCGCCAATTCGGTATGTGTAAAAAAAATTTTACAATCTCATTCGATACATTGACCGTAGTTTATATATAAGTTTATTTTTCATTTTGCAAAACTATTAAAAATAACGATGTTATAAATTTTTAAATTAATGCCTGTGTGACGGCAGCCGAATGCCGTCGTTCGTTGCCGAACGCTGTGTGACGTAGGCTGCTGCCAAATTTGCATCGCCTAAATACAGCAACGTGCGACCGGCGGTTTATTGCACGAATGAAAGTACAGTTTTCACTTCGTTACTTTTACCGGCATCATTTTATATTCTATATTGTAAATGGAGAACCAGAAGAAAAGTTATAAGTGGTGTTTTGTGCCAAAGTGTACAAACACAACCATTACTGCACGCGAAAAAACATTTATTACTGTGCCAAGAAACCCAAAAACTAGGAAGTTATGGTATCAAGCGGCGAGAAGGGATACATCAACGATTGCTTCTTCAGACTTGTACTGCTGTGAAGACCATTTTAACGTGAGTACTCAATAATTAAAGGTGTACTAAATAACATCTGGTACTTGTTTACTGCAGTTAAAAGAAGATATGGAAAACTATATATTCATAAGCTTATGAACGCAAATATTAGAATGAAAACGGGAATGTTACCTCACCTATTTGACT
>CALNHX010009683.1:0-47281 GCA_940337035.1 Agriotes lineatus | reverse complement strand
TTGTTTTCCAGCCATTAAATATATAATTAAGAGAATAAAATAATAGATAAAAGTTATATATTATGGTAGACGTAAAAAAGATACAAAATGGAAATCGGTATGTTAAAGCCCTTTTAAAATGTTCTGGGTCTGCGTAATTCGTTGCTTCGAACTTCCTCTCGCGCAAAGATTTTTCGTGCAGCGAAGGTAGGTTAGTAGCTGATCAGAAACAATCTAGCGAGAGGATGTACTATTGCGGCCAAAAAATTTCTCACGGGGCGTTTTTTCTTGTGTAAATGTGATTTATCAAGTAGACTAAAGTCAGTCAATTGCAAGTTGAAGAATTGACAATCTGCACGATTTTTTCCATGCTCTAAAAAATGTTTGGGCAGGCATGTTGCTATATAGGAAAAATATTAAAACTACAACTCAAGATATAATAGGTTTATTTAAAAAAAACAATATGTTGCACTTCTGCAACACCATGCTTTTGAACATGACCTTACATAAAAACACTTCAGAAATGAAACAGTTTTTATTTTGTTAAAACACACTGCCATTCCACATTGTCCATACATAACTTGAGTGTAACCTTTTCACCGTGGTAGTTTTTATCTCATTCGCTTCGATGTCTATTCAGGCCAGTGCGATATTTGATCTGTACGAACATCCTTTGGGGGAACTGTTTGAGTTCTGCCTTTGCGTTTTTTCATTTGCAGCATATGTGTAATGTATATATCTGCACTAGGTCTTCCACGTTTTGCGGTTTAACTTCCCCCACACTGGATAAGGACTCAGCTAGTTCTGTACGAAATTCGTATAACTTTATTACATAAGCATTGTTTTTTGATTGCTGAACTCGCTTGTACAAAACCATGCATTGACAATCATCATATCCAATAAGTGATACAAGAATATGAAATACCACTTCTTGCTGCACATTAATATCTTGAATCGTGCCAACTGGCTGTCCATCAAGTCAACAGCCCCCCCCCCCCCCCCATATGCTCATTATATTACATCAGGGCAACTTATTGTAATTTTTACTTCCTTTTACAATAAAGGAAGTATTGCATTCACCCCAAAAATACGACATTGAGTTTTCAACAGATCTTCACGTTTCAGAGTCCCCTGAAAAAACATATTTTTTTCATTGGTCTGTCTGTGTGTGTGTCTGTCTGTCTGTGAACAGAATATATCAAAAACGAAAAGAGATATGACGTTAAAACTTCATATATAAGTTTTGTGTACTATGTAGATGCGACAGCAAGCTTTTGAAAAAAATCGCATAACCGGAAGTTTTCCAGTTGAATACTTCTAAAATGGGTTTCTTTTGTTTTTTTTCAATTTTTTTATTAACTCCTATTTTAAATAGAACACCCGGTATATTATTACAATTTTGAATTGAGCTTAAAATTCTAGAGACAATTTGTCTCTTCAACTAACGCTCTATTTTGTACCATTTTTGCAGAATTTGTAATTTTGGAAAATTTTTGACAAATGCTTAAAAATTTCAAATCAAATTTTTGGCTAATAGTACAGTAAAATTGTCGGAAAATACCCCGTCACCTTAAAAAAATTGGCCGCGGCGATTCCTTTTGCCCAGTGGTTTAGGGTCATTAGACAAGTGTAAAACCAAAAAGGCGTCACCCCACCCCTTGCCAAACAGCCGCCATCTTGATAACAATTAAATTTGTTTTTTCTCGCGATCCATTGGTCGCACAGAAAAAGTTATTGAACAAAAAATGTTGGAAATAAAATTCTACACATTTTTTTATCCTTGCCGCGATGCCGAGAAGTTGGTACTTCAAACGGTAGAGGGCAACAAAGTTACCAAAAACATGTTTCCGCGATTCTAGCTCTGTGGGGGTGGTTTTTTCCGAAAATTGCGAATGTAAAAGTTGCAGTGCTTGAAAAAATATGCACAAATGTCTTTTAATAATAGGATTGATTTAAATAGTCTCCGAGTGACAGCCCTTCAAAGTCTGCGCAGCGTGGGAAATGTACGATATATTCCGGCGCAGCGAAGTAACCATTTCTCTTTTGCGAGATAAAATCTTCACGTCACTCAAGTAGTATCAATGTGAATAGGTTTTCACAACCTACAGAAATTCTACACATTTTTGGTCATTGCCGCGATACCGAGAAATTGGTATAGGTAAAAGAAATTAAAATGATGGGAAAGGAGTATATGAGCCCAGAATGATATCATTTGGCTCAGATCCGTAAAGCTCTTAAATTTGCTGGTGTAATATTTATTATATAATATGATAATTGCAATTGTTTGTAAATTTTGTCACAGGAATGACCAAAATTCAACAAACTCACAATTGCTTTACCACGTGCCATTTCTGCAAAAATAATATAGACATCCGACTGTCTATATATTATTAAACAATAAACAGCTTGTTTCACTTCAACTAAAACATGCTACGGTAAAGGAAACTATATTTTGATCGTTTGGGCCAAATAAAATGAATCGGTAATTTATTTTATTCAATTTTGACAGTTTAAAGTGACATTAATAACTCCATAACCTTCACAAACCGTCTATGATTCACAAGTGAAATAAAAGTGTTTATCCGCAAACGTCACAAAAGTGACAACTTGTTTGTCTTGATTGACAAGGTAAAAGTGTCACTTTATCTGCCTAAGCAGATAAAATAGCGACTTTTGCGTACTTTATCTGCCTAAGCACACAAAATGGTTGCTCTCTTTCTTTCTTTCTATGTTTGTTCGCGATCTCCTCCGAAGATACTGGACCGATTAAATTGTATGATGGCTTAAAATTTTGCTAATTTTTAGACTTAGATATAGGCCGGTTTTTATTTTCAAAAAAAGTACGAAAAAGTTTTAATTTAAATAAACTTTTAAGCAGCGGATCGGAGCATCTGTCGCCGTGGGTTATGGTGTGACAGCTGCTGTGGCCGTGTGTTATTAGCTCGGGTGATTCAGTATGTTCATATATCATTACAGTAGCGCGTTATCTGAACAACAGAGGTTGGCGCAGCGGTACAGTGCTCGCCTGAAATGTACCAGAATACGTTTGCGGATAAAATAGTATATGTTATTCGGAGTAAAAGTGACTTTATGTGGCTTAGCTGAATTATTTGCCTCACTAACGTTCGGCTAAATAAACTTCAGCTTCGCCACATAAAGTATCACTTTTACTCCTAATAACATAATCTACTATTTAATTCACTAGAGAATTGAAAAAGTTTAATTCACTAGAGAATTAAAAAGTTTCAATGAAGAATAACATATTTTTATTATTTACAAATATTTACATTCAATTATTCTTTCTCTTTGTAGTGTGTAATATATAATTACTAAAATTTAGATCAAATCGACGATTAATGGGCAAATTTATATCTTAGTTTGAATATTTTTTAAATTTTGTATTCAAAATTTCGTCAAAATTGAATAAAAACATATATACGCCACGTGAATTAAAAATTTATAAACTCAAAGATATGATCTCACTCGCACTACGTGCTCGTGAGCTCAACATCTTTTCGTGAATAAACATATGTTCAATTCACTTGGTGTATAATATTTATTAAAGTTAGTGTTTCCCGACTACTTTTTGTAATTTGTTATTGTTAAAGCTGTTATAATACTGCTAAATACGTCTACAACTACGATGTAAGAATATTGACCAAAAAGATTTTTTTTTGTGGGTACAAAATAAAGATACCGGAAAAATCTTAACTGTGCCAAATGATTTGATTCTGGGCTCGTATATTGAAAGTAATTTCTTTTTGCATAAACCCTAAGATATATTGTAGTCTACTCAGACACGTTTTTTTTTTTTTTTTTGGAGCTGTTTCTTCGTCTTGGTTCGGAGCTTCGGACACAACCGAGTCATTATCGACCATGATAGAAATGTTGCTAAAACTTTTATTGAAAAAAGAGCTCACAACTTTTTATAAACGCAATGTGAAAAATTCTTGGAAAAAATCCGTGAATACGATAGCGAGTGCTGTTTCATGATTTTATTCTGATTAAAAATGGATATTAGTACAAGCGATAATGGTTTTCTTTATGTTAACCAAATGGCAGACATGGCATCCCGTTAGTTATAATAAGTGCGGGATATAAATAATTTACATCTCTCCACTTCTCCGCGCTGCGCGGACTTTGAAGGGCCGTCACTCGGAGACTATTTAAATCAATCACATTATTAAAAAAGATTCGTGCATATTTTTTCAAGCACTACAACTTTCACATTCGTAATTATCGGAAAAAATCACCCCCACAGCGCTAGAATGGCGGAAACAGATTTTTGGTAAATTTGTCGCCCTCTACCGTTTTAAACACTAACTTCTCGGTATCACGGCACGGATCAAAAATGCGTAGAATTTTATTTCCTATATTTTTTGTTCAATAACTTTTGCTGTGCGACCAATGGATCGCGAGAAAAAACAAATTCAATTGTTATCAAGATGGCGGCTGTTTGGCAAGGGGTGGGGTGACGCCTTTTTGGTTTTAGACTTGTCTAATGACCCTAAACCACTGGGCAAGAGAATTCTCCGCGGCCAATTTTTTTAAGGTAAAACGACAATTTTACTGTACTATAATTATAAGATCACTGTAAATGGAAGTTGTGTGCTTGTATGACACCAGATTTTTTCTTTCTTAGTTTTATCATATCTTTCAACTGTAGCAAATGGAAGCTCTCCAGCAAAGGTCGATAACAATGTGACAACTTTATTGTTCTTCCACGCCACACATGACATTTCTGTGCCATCTAAACTACCGACTTCTTCAACACTGTTTCCACTAGTAATTTGGACAGTACTTTCTCTTCAGGTAATTTACAATTTTCTAACCTATTTCTTCAGACTGTTTCAAGGCTATTAATTCCTTGCTCAGTCAAATAAACTTCTAGTGCAGTTGTAGTGTAGTAGTTGTCAAAATTTAGTGGGTAATTTAAATTTTTTGGAATTATTCTAGATAACCGTACTACAACATTTCCATAAGCACCTAAATCTGATTCATTTGGTAGTCTAAGGGCCTCACTTTCTTTGCCCGTATAAATTTGGAAAGCATACGCGAATCTTAAAACATCACATAACACAAAGAGTTTGAATTCCCGCTTATGAGGCTTGACTGGCAAATATTGCTTCATATAACTGCGAAATTTTGTAGAGCTCAGTTGCTCATCTCCTGCTAAGTAGGGTTGCAGTGGAATCTTAGCAAAGTTTTCATTTAGTATATCAATAACTGGTCGGAGCTTGTGCAATCTGTCATGCTGTAACTTATCTGTAGGTACATGGGTGTCATTATCATTGAAATGTAAAGTTTGTAGTATCTTTTCATATCGATTTACAGACATAGTCTTTTGAATATGCAAGAATGCCAAATTTTCTGACCAGTAACATTTACAATTTGGCATGTGCACCAGTGAGATAATTATATATTGTCGCACCAATAAATTGTTTTAGTTCGAGATGTGTTAAATTTAAGGGTTTAGTAATATTCTTCTGAGCTGCGTACAAATTACTTTCCGATACAAACCTGTTGATTAGATTATCAGTAAAAAATAAGAAAAATTAGTATGGCGTTTTCAACTCCATAATTTCTATAGGCAAGGAAATATGTTTACGAAAAGCCAACTGCTGTTCGTTCAGCTGAAGATTTTTTTTGGTTTCCACAGTGTAACAACATCCTTTGATGTAGTTTGGTTGTTCTTATTATTTTTTGGTACTCGTACTGAACTATTATCGCTAGAGTTGTTCATATTTGCAGACGTTGATAGTTGTGGTGAATTATCACTAATGTTCTTAGTCTTCGCTGTGACATAAACCGCTGGCATCGGATTTTACAGTACCAGTAGAACTCAAATCACATTCTTCTGGTACATCTTCGACTGCTTCCTCATTTTCGGACTCTGTATGAGGAATATAATCAGCATCCGCATTACTGTCGCTGTCTGAAAAATCCAATCCGGTTTCACTATCTTTAGGATTATCGAGAATCTGTTGTAGTTCTTCGTCGGTAAGAAATTTTCGCCTCCACTGATCCTACTGCAAAAGATCATAACAATGCATGATGTTGAACAGATGCAACATAAATATTTATTGATACTAGCAACCCAGTGAGACAATGTCTCATTTAAAAAAACAAAAAACACCGTTTTTCAAATAGAACGCGTATTAAATAAAAACTGTACACAGACCTGGAAGGTGTCAAAGTGGTTGCTTAACCGATCGGCGTTTTAAGGCGCAGAGGGTCGCAGCTCCGCTTGGCTGCTGAAATATTTTTATTTAATACGCGTTCTATTTGAAAAACGGTCTTTTTTGTGATTTCTCGAAAACCGGAAGTGTCACGTGACTGAAATTCATGACATGACCATTCCAAACATAACTTTTATAACTTTTTTCTCTATCTCTTACGGTTTGGCTGCTGAAACAGCGTCCCGGACGGACGGACAGGACGGACGGACGGACAAGTCTATTAGATAAGGGATTGTATAATATAAATCCCAAAAAAGTAAGTTAATTTTTATAAAGACTAGTGTTACTTACCTCCATAGTGCACAATTTTTATTCGACCAGTTAACGCCAATTTTCAATTAAATTTACTAAACAAAGTTTATGCATATGACAACATAGTCTCAGCACACACAATCACACCGTAAAATTTCAAAATCGTATTTACCGCCATCTGACGGTAAACTGCTGTACGAATTAGAAGAAAAGGGTCCCGGAAAGTTTACCGAAAACACTTTACCGACGGAAAGTTACCCGACGGAAAGATGACCGAATGGAAAGTTTACCGAAAGGAAACTCTGCCGAATGGAATTTTTACCGAAAGGAAAGTTTACCGAAAGAAATGTTTACCGAAAGGAAATTTGACCGAAATTATAAAATCCTATATATACATATATATACAACTATTTGAAGTGCTTTTTATTTTAGATGATCACACCCTTAAAACAAGGCAATGTATGCCTTTTGTGTTATTTTTACGAGATCATATAAGGGGTGACAATGAGACCAGGGCGATTCCTCTATCTCCGTTATTTCTGAATGAATTTGGATGAAATTTGATAAACGGATTCTAGACATAATTTCGGATTAACATACAAGCATAACCAAAATGGGCCTTGATTTTTTTAAATGGATCACCGTATATATTTTATGTTTTTCGCAGTCTACGACTCAAATTACATACAACAGTGTTGCCGCATTTGCTTAGGTATTACACAGAAATGTTAGAAAAATTAATTATTCTTCAATTTTAGATAAAGGTAAACTAGTGCATGATGCAAATCGTTATATTGGTAATTAAATTTGCAGTTTAATGGCAAGATGACCTTTAGTAGGTGCCATTTAAAAAAATACCTTTTCTTAAAAAACGTGTTTAACAATTTTTTTCCCTTATTAAGGGTTTGTTATGGGCTTTATTGATAAAATAGCTATTATCATTAGTTCCTAGAGTCAATTAGAACATATTTTTTTACGTCACAGCTTTCTAGCTATTCTATCTATTTTAATAAAAAAGGGTTGGACAATTTCTGTCTGTTTTCGACTGAGGAAAATAAACTAATTGATCTCAATTCAAAATACGACAGAGCTAGCCTAATAATTTCCCTGAGGTATAACAAAAAGGAATTTAAATTAAAAATTATCAAATTTAAATAAACATTAAAATAAATACATCAGGTCACCATACAAATGCAATATACAACGTTATCATAAAGTAAGGGATATATTTCAGTTTATTATACAGTGTCCGCTGTGAAAGAACATTTGCAGGATTTTTGTAACAGTAATTCATTAACAGGACTAGATTAGAGTTTCTAGAAGCCGTTTAAATTGATATTAATTAGAATTGAAGAATATTTCTCCTGAAAAGCGCCTTGCATAAAAAACGTAAAAATTATGCAAACATACTACTCTTCGGTAAATAATAAAATATCTAAAGAACTAATTGACATTTTATATTATTTTTCCATTTTTTCCAATTATGAATCGTTAAAGTCTTCACATAAAAAAATTTGAATTTGAATTTTAGGATTAAGCCTTTGTATGTGAAATTTTGAAACATACAATTAGGGGGTTTCTGGCCTTGAGATTGTTCAGTTAGCTAAAAATAACACACTCTACAAACATCTCATTGAAATCTCCATTTTCGAAAAATAGCACTTTTTGGATTTCGACAATTTCGAAAAACTCCATTTTCTAAACAAATAAAACTCACTCGGTGTATATAAGAGAGGCTAAATAGGTTTTTAGATGAGCACAAATTATTGACGTAAAAAGTTTTTTTGAGAAATCAAAAAATGTTTTCATATTATGCCGACTTTTTGGCGGACACTGTATAATAAAGTGAAATATATCCCTTACTTTATAATAATGTTGTATATTGCATTTGTGTGGTGGTCTGCCGTATTTTTTTAATGTTTATTTAAATTTGATAATTTTAAATTTAAATTTCTTTTTGATATACCTCAAGGAAATTATTAGGCTGGCTCTGTCGTATTTTGTAATGAGATCAATTACTGTCATTTCCTCAGTCGAAAACAGACATAAATTGTCCAACCCTTTTTTTAATTAAAGGAGATATAATAGATAGAAGGCTGTGACGTGAAAAAATATGTTCTAAGTGACTCTAGCAACTAATGATAATAGCTATTTTATCAATGAAGCCAATAACAAACCTTTAATAAAGGAACAAAATTTGTTAAACACGTTTTTTAAGAAAAAATAACTTTTCTTAAATGGCACCTACAAATGGCCATCTTGCCATTAAACTGCAAATTTAATTACCAATCTAACGATATGATTCATGCACTAGTTTATCTTTATATAAAATTGAAGAATAATTAATTAATTACTTTTTTTATATTTCTGTGTAATACCTAAGCAATGCGGAAACACTATTGTATGCAATTTGAGTAGTAGGCGGCGAAAAACATAAAATATATGCGGTGATCCATTTAAAATCTTGAAGTTACTGTTATTTCTGGTAAAACCGGAAGTCGCCCATTTTGATTATACATGTATGTTAATCCGAAATTATGTCTAGTATCGGTTTATCAAATTTCATCCAAATTCATTCATTAATAACGGAGATAGAGGCATGGCCCGGTCTCATTGACACCCGGTATATGATCTCGTAAAAATAAAACAAAGGAATACATTGCCTTCTGTCAGGTCATTTTGTATTTTAACTAGCCACCTAGGCTTTAGGGCAGCGTGCCCGTATGTTAAACCCTTTTAGTTACTTATTTGGCTTCATCGCCTAATTCCATAATAATGATTTTGCACATATTTAGCCTCAAGCGCAGTATTTCACGTCATCTGGGGCACCCCTTTGTTGGTACTTTGACAGCCGCGTGTTAACGCTCGCAAGATTTTCGAACCTTCTAGAAATTACGCTGTTGGTGCGACTGCGAGGCCTCGCACTCTCTTTGTCACCGGAACGTATTTGTTTTATTGGGCGCATCGCCATTGGCTGTCGAGAGTCACGTGGTAACGCCTTTTTGGCTCACGCCACTTCGGGCGTCGTAACGCTTCTTGCTCGGCAGTTCAGCTCAGGCCATTGATCAAGGAGGTCGCAGAGTGTGTGTGTTGGCCCGGTGTTCCCGCCATGGCGGGGACGCCAGCCTTTTTCCCGTCTCGTGCTGCTTCAGCAAGTGTTTGATAAACTGTTTCGCCTTAAGCGAGAGTCGGCAGAAAGCTCTTGTGTGTGACGCACGTGCCGTTTTGTGAGCGCGTTTTCCTTGGCGTTGTTGTTGGGGGCTACGTCCGGCCATGTCGTGAAAAGAAGTGGTTCTTTCATTTCTACAAGTTGTTGGGGACTCGCTGCAGGACGTGAATAATGCCCATACGTTTCTGTTACACCAATCCCACGTGAGTGACTACATTGAAATAATACGCCATTATTCGGCGGAGTCTTTGCCCAAGGAGATGTGCTTGCAAATGCAGGCGCTGCTGACTGCCACCCACACTGCTCAGAAGAAGTCCAGAATAAATACCAGGTATCATTTAACAAGATTATGTAACTTAGTGACCCCTTTTACGCGAATGTGCCGTGTAAGCGATCGACTTTGGTCGCATTCACTCAGTAGTACATCCTTAGTTTGTAACTGTGCAAACATTGACTTTCGCTGCGTTGCTAATTTTAGGCGTTTTGAACGCTTTCTTAATATTCTATTTGGATATTGTTTTTGTGTGTAACATTTGTACGCTTTAGTTATAGTGCGATTACCTTCAGCTGGGGTCTACGTTAAGCCCTAGGTTTAGTATGGTGACCCATTCGTTGCCTGATCCTGTATAACGTCATTTAATAGACAATTGTGCAAGCGCGGGGCTTGTTACTGTGTACAACCCCTGCATGCTTTATTTTTTCAGAATAAACAGCTAGTGTCACGATTAGATGTACGACGACCTCTGAGTAGTGGAGTGTGCAGGTAAGTGGAGCAGCCGCCCTCGCAGTGGCAGCACAAACCCGAACTAACGATTCAAACCTCAAATTATCGATTTTGTCATCCGAGTTCGATACTTCTCGAGTACCCTTATCAAGTATCAACTAGCGTACTTGTTGCCTCGTCTAACCGCCCAAGCCCGGTTACCCGAGCCCATTTAAAGTCAGGTTTGGTGGCGCCCTTATAATTTTGACGTACCCTATATATATGCCTCAATACGCTTGCCCAGAACGTATCGTGTGACTCACACCCGACTCCCTGAGCGTTCCAGCCGTGGCCTTTAGTCTGTTTTTAGCAAATCTCAGGGCAAATGTGCCAGTTTTCCAGGACTGATTCCTGGTGCAATGCTCACCTTGGGTGGATGTCGTAAAGTTGATTTAATACCGTAACACTTCTTTTAAGGGTATGATCATCTAAAATAAAAAGCACTTGAAATAGTTGTAATTGTAAAATCCGTGTCACGCTCTATGTATATATAGGATTTTTATAATTTCGGTCAAATTTCCTTTCGGTAAACTTTCCTTTCGGTAAAAATTCCATTCGGCAAAGTGTCCTTTCGGTAAACATTCCTTTCGGTAAACTTTCCATTTGGTCATCTTTCCGTCGGTAAACTTTCCTTCGGTAAAGTGTTTTCGGTAAACTTTCCTAGATCCAGCTGAAGGGTGTGTTGCAGATATGCAAAAACATGAAGCCGAAACTTACAATTTATATAGGGATACCATACTTAACGTCATTAAAACACTATGTTGCATTTATGCAACTCGATGCAGTAAAGGGTTTAAAATGTCGAATCATGTTCTAATCGAGGCCGAACAAGAATTTGCTATCGCAAAGCTAGAAGAGAGATGGTTACTACAACGTTGGTTGCGGAAAAAGTACCGTTATGTAGCATAATCTAAAAAAGCTAGTAATGTTAAAATAATCCCAAAATGTGAAAAATTACAAGTAGCCACAAAGGCAGATACACACTAAGTCACTGTGGATAAAACCAAGTAACTAGCTTAAGGCCGGGGTCGCTAGCTCAGTGGTTAAGCATTCTGACTACTGATCTAAGGTGAGTTCGATCTCCGATCCCGGTGGGGTTTTTAAAAACTGCAGATGAAAGCTTCTACAGAATTCCATCGTTTGGAAGTAAGGTAAAGCCGTGGGTTTCCATGTTACTACGATGTGTAGTATGTAAAATGTCCATTGCTAGGGTTCGAATCCCTTATTCTCGCCAAATTGTAAGTAGGACTTTGACCATATGACTAAAACTGTCAGTGTCTAAGGTACCTGGTACTCCTTTCCATTAACAAACACACAAACAACCAAACTAGCTTAAGTATGTATTGTGCGAAAGTTTTTGGCCGCGATAGAACGTCAGTGACTACTAGTGCTATGATTTTAACTATTTGGAAAAGCTTCATTGTGCCACTTTTAGGAAAATTACGACTATTGTCGGGCAGATCCAGCCGTCCAAAACAATTCCAATTGCAGTCGCGTTTTTGAATTTCGCGAAATTTCACATCCATCACGCAATGGTCAAAGTGTCAGACTAATTTCAACTTATATTATTGTCTTCAACTTTACTAGCTTGGTAACTTTCTAGTAGACAGTATCATAAAGAACTCTCTATATAGTCCAGTGCATTTAGGGTGTGACCTCGGAAAAAATCCTAGAGAGCTGAAATTTTGTTTACACCTACCTTTCGTCGTTTCAAATAAGGGTTGAGAAGTCCCTAACGATCCGTTGTACGCATAACTTTTTACAGTGCTCAGAAGGTCGATTTTTCGGTTTTTCAACTATATCTTCGTTCCTATCGACTTTACGACTACGAAAGTGCAATAACAAAAAAAAGGTAATAAAATTCTCTACAAAAAAGGTTACCTATAGTTTTACCATACAAGTAACAGATTTCACGGAAATTTGGTTGGAATGTTATGAGTTTAGGAAATATATTCCTCTTCAATATTGTTGATGGGAGCAAAGGCATACATAGAATCGATTTCTGGATTGTCAATGTCCGTGACAATGACCACAAATTGGTGTGCAGACGAGTCCCAAATTTCGACAGCCACATAATGGTCCTCAGCCTTTCGTGCAATTACAAATAATCATTTTTAGAAGACAGTCCGGAGCAGGAGGTGCTGATGATTTTTTACGTGCAATAAGTTGTCCTTCAATATCCATCCCCAATCTTCTGGATTCAATTTATCACCCAACCAAGTCCGTACTTGATAGTAGACTTGGTAGAGATGCTCTTCAGCTGCTTTGGCTGTAGGTGGTAATAGGCTTAATCTTGAAAGTTTGTCTTTACCTATGGATTTAGCGAAGCACAAATAACGATAGTTGTTTATGGAATCTTCTTTAACTGGAGCGCCATGTATGCCCAAAAATATAGTAATCCATTATGAGCAATTGATTTGTGGGAAGCATCACTGTTATTGAAAACTTAAGCTGAATTCTGTAAGTCCTGTCTTTTTTTGCAATAATTTCAGAGCTCCTGTTTTTCCCTTATGGAAAAGAGCAAATGTTGTATCACAACCAGAAAGCGCATGTAAAAATAAAATATGGTCCTTGCTCTTTTCATGTTGATAGAAACTTCGGGAAGAGAACGTTTTTTGCTGGACTGCTCCTTTGCCCAGTTTGAGAAAAAAAATCTTTCTCAACAGGTGTTCGAGCCGTTAAAATAACCAAAAGAACAATATCTTCTCCAACAACAACGGTTGTATGTAAATTAATGTTTCAGTGCTGTTTCAATAATGAGAACGTCAGCATCACCCTCAGCCTGTTCGACGAGGAAATTTGTGGCTTTGAATTTCTCTGATAGCATTGAAAGCAATTTGCATTTGTTGCTGCTGTTAGAAAGAAACGTTTCCTGACTGACGGTTACATTCATTGTCTCGTCAAAAATACGTCTGCAGATGACGGTTTTGAAGATCGGCGAAGTTGTTCCATAGCCTTCACATTGTATTTGCTGTTATACCCATCAAAAACAATCACCGCCTTTTCACCAAAACTTGTATGGACATAGTTAAAAGTTGCCAGTGAATTTTTTAAAAGCTTTATTTTCCATCGAAGTTTCTAATCTCTCCATGTCCTGAATATACAAATGGGCCGATTTTGCATAAAGAAACTGTCCTGCTGCGTGAAAATATGGTAGCATTTTTTTACAGTAGTTAAATGCATCTTCCAATTTCCCATTTTTTCTGCTCTTACAATTTCCTTTGCAACAGTAACCATTACGAAATATTGTCTCCACAATTTCGCAGTAGGGCTTTCATTTTTTCGCCATATTTTTCAACTCACCAACATTATTTGACTGTGCAACGTCTTCAAAATATAGCGATGCTTCGTCTTCAGGAACAGAACAATGATATTTGCTAACCTTATGATTTTCCTACCGAATTTCCGTGAAAACTGTTGCTTGTATGTAAAAACTATTGATAACCTTTTTTGTAGAGAATTTAATTACCTTTCTTTCGTTATTGCATATTCGTAGTCGTAGAGTCAATAGGAACGAAGATATAGTTGAAAAACCGAAAAATTTACCTTCTGAGCACTGTAAAAAGTTATGCGTACAACGGATCGTTGGGGACTTCTCAACCCTTATTTGGCACGACGAGAGGTATATGTAAACCAAATTTCAGCTCTCTAGGATTTTTTCCGAGGTTACATCTATTTTTCGGATAAATGCACTGGACTAATAATAATAATGGTTCCACGGTGAACAGTGCCGTCTGAATGAGTTGTAAAGTGTATCGTGTAATTCGCTGTACTGATTACAATTTTAACAGTCGTATGATAAGTTTGCGGTAACTAACACACAGATAGCAATCAAAAACATAATTATCAGCAACATATGTAAATTATAAATAGCCTTAACCAATTCAAAAGTTAGCAGCCAGAAATATTATAATTAACTTCACAGTTAAAGCTAATAAAATATTAACAGCATATTATGCACTAGATATACCGATACTGTACCTAAATTGACATGAACACACAATTAGCACATATTTACAAATTTCAGTAGTTAAAATAGTAAATAAAATTCGAGAAGGTTTGAAGCATCTCAGTTGAAGGTGCTTTGGACACAGCACCGCAACGAGCGTAGAATAAAACACAATGTTATACATAAGCAAGCAAAACTCGTGGAGATTTGAAGTATCTCAGCCAACCGCGTTGTTGGTTCTTGGCACAACGACGCACTGAACGTAAGGTACAATAGCACGAATTAAAATTTACATAGGCAATTAGAACTCGAAGAGATTTGAGGAACTTCAATCGAGAACGTGAGACATCAAATGGAGTCTACAATAAGTCAGAGCTAGTATAAATCTGCAAAGATGCCTCCAGTCTGCTCGAGTACCGACTTGCTATGCACCACACGGGATGATTATATTGGTGACGATAAGGACAGCTTCCAGCAGTAACTAGAACACAATAACACGGAACATGTAACGCCAGTACGGCCTTACCCGAAAGTGCGGTTACAAAACTCTACATCCATGAAGTAAACAACGGCTACGGAAAGCAGAGCAACGCAGGAAGTAGAACAGAAAAGCTTGAAAACCCCCCAAATTTAAGTTCAAACTCCGCTAAAACCAAAGAGCGGAAAAAAGACCAAAATACATCCCAAAGTTCGAATTAGCACTCGGGAACGTCGCCCAATGAAAGCATCTTAGCGCCAACCAGAGTAAGTATGATCAAGACGAGGATTACGGCGCGAAGGATTCCAAAAATACGCAACTATAGCTTGATACAAATAGATTTGTGCCTCTAACAGTAGTTTATCAGTTTATGGTAGCTAATCGATCTGTTACATACAATAACCCATATTTGTAAGAAAATAAATTATAATCCACACAAATTAGCTGAATAGACGATTTGGAAATTAATTAAGTACAAGATAGACACACAGCCGCCAAGATACTCGCCACCGATAAAACGCACCGCTCTAGGTCGGGTCTAATTAAGTAGAAGCGAACCTGGACGTCGTTTCCAACAAACAATGCACACCGAGTGCACACCACTAGATGAGAACATTACCAGACGTGGAGAGGTTTAGCAGCGACGGCGTTGATAATAAATCCAAACTTATTTAGATAGCTTTTCTAAACCTGCTTTTGTTGCCCTTAAATGTAAAATTGTATTAGCTACCTTGCAACCTTCAAGACCGTTACATTTACTAAAAGAAGATTTTCCTCCAAATAGAGCTTCCTATGGAATTCAGGAAACTTTACTAAATGATAAGAAGAAATTCCTAGTTAATAGTAGCCATTGTAATGTATGGTATCCAACTCTGCAGTTATGCCAGCAAACGAAATTTAGACATAATTCAAGGGTTCTAGAACAAGGTTAAAGTTATAGTGAATGCGGCATTTTGGGTACCAAATGTAGTGATTCGAAATGATAATGCGCATGGCTTTAGGTAAAGAAGAGATCAAAGGGTAAAAAGATAAGTACAAGCAAATATTAAAGCATCAGAGTTTCTGGTGTTGGCGCTTGCATAACTTGAATTTAAATACAATTGGTGTGTGTGAGCTCTGCGATGCGTTAAGTCTCGGTTAGCGCAATTCCATTAGAGCTCCACTAGAAGATAGTCTCGCCATTAGGCCGCTATAGGAATATAAAAGCAAGATGCTTAGTTTATAAAGGGCGGTTGAGTACCACACGCAGTCAGCAGCTTTAAGCCCCGAGAGGGGGCTTAAGTTCCGAAGCCTGCAATCAGAGCAGAACTGAGCTTTACCATCTTGTCTCCACACCAATCGTGCTGTGCCTTGCCATGAAATACCAACGCGCAAGTCTGAGATTACTTTTCAGTTCACAGCCTTTCCCTGAAAGTTCTCCTGAACCCGCTTCCCAGGCGAACTCCATACTGCGGAACACGATCCCCTGCTAAACGCACTCTTGCTTAAGCACAGCCGACACCTTAGTGGTGAAAAGCGACCCTTATAACCGATTCATGACCCCCCTGAGGCAGGTCTGACCTGCTCTACCGCAAGAGAAGAACTTGGGGACCGATCGGAAACGCCACGTCCACGCTGCCCACTTCGGTTGCCCTATTATTTTAACAGCGTCATATAGAAGCACCTGGTGTTTTGAGCTGTCATCCGTAACCGATTCTTACACCTGCACAGCGGCCCCATAACGTATTGCAGCGCTCCATGTATGCCGCCTTTGTTGAAGAAAGCAACTTTGGGCCTTGTTCACCACCATAGTCAAGCAAATAACCTACGCTACCAGGCGAGAAAGCCCTCATACAGCAAGAGAAAGGTCCTGCAGCCTTACTTGGGGATCTAGAACTACTTGCAGCATCCCGAACACTGCAGTTTACGGCACAGTAATACGAGCCGACAAGCGTTCGGGCCTTCAGCCGAACTGACGTTAAAACCGACGCTTAGTAAGCTCGTTCGATCATGTAAATTGGCACACTGCGAACACTATCACTGTGACGGCATCCGCACACCAGGAGAAAATACCTCCAGCATGTTACTTAGTTTTAAATCTATATATCTATATATATATATAAAACTGAAAGTCCTGACTCACTCATTCATTCATTCACTCACTCACTCATTCATCAACGCCCAGCCCAAACCCTTGGACCTAGAAAGCTGAAATTTTGCACAGAGGTTTCCTCTATGATGTACACAAGGGATAAAGAAGGATATTTCGTAATTCAACCCCTAAAGGGGTAAAATGGTGGTTGCAATTTTATATGGAAAAATAATATTAAATAGACATTTCCACTTGAAACACGTATTTCGTGATTGTCCGAAAATGAACCCCTTAGGGAATGAAATGGGGTAAATATTCGATATGGGTGTCGTTATTGAGGTTTTTTGGGACATTGATTGCGAAAACGGCATTTGAAATTTGGCAGGCAGATTTCTCATAGGGAGTAGGCATCCGCTAAGAAAGGATTTTTGAAAATGCAACCCCTAAAGTGGTAAAAAAGGGGTTGGAATTTTCTAAGATCAAATTTTGAACTAAGTCATTCAAACTTTTTGGAAATTTGTCCCCTGAAGATGAAAATAGGAGATGACGGGACGGGACGGGAAGGGAGGGGACGGGACTGGACGGGAAGAGACTAGACGGGAAAGGATGGGAATGAATGGAACGGGAGAGGAGGGAACAGGTCGGGGCGGGGCGGGATAGGAAGGGAAGGGATGAGATGGGATGGGAAAGAGGGAAGGGAATAGGGGGAGGCGGGATGGGACGCGATGGGAAGGAAAGGGAACGGATGGGATAAAAGGAGGGGAAGGGACGGGACAGGATGGGACGGAACGGGAAGGAATGAGATGGGAGGGGGGGAAGTGACAGGACGGGACGGGGCAGGAAGGGACTGGACAGGAAGCAAAGGGAAGGGATGGGATGGGTTGGGAGGGGGCGGGACAAGACGGGACGGGAAGGCAAGGGATGGGATGGGATGGGAGAGGAGGGAACGGGGCGGGACAGGACGGGACGAGACGGGACGGGACAGGACGGGACGGGAAGGAAAAGGATCGAATGGGATGGGGGAGGAGGGAACGAGGCGGGACAGAACGGGACGGGAAAGGACGGGACGCGACGGTGCCGGAAAAAGGGACGAGGACGGGAAAGGGGGCGGTGACGGGTCGGTGACAAAGACGAAGATTTTTGAAAATTCAACCCCTAAAAGGGTAAAAAAGGGGTTGCAAAAGGGAAGGGCCGGGACGGGACGGGAAGGAAAGGGTTCGGATGGGGGGAACAGGGCGGGACGGGACGAGACGGGACGGGACGGGACGGGAAGGATCGGGACGGGGCGGGACGGGAAGGAAAGGGATGGGATGGGGGGAACGGAGCGGGACGGGACGGGACGGGACGGGAAGGGACAGGACGGGAAAAGGGACGGGGATTGGAAAGGGGCGAGGACGGGGACGGGGACGGGGACGGAGGCAGGGATGGGATGGGATGGAATGTCATTATTTAATAAAAAAATAACGAACCTCGCGCGTACGAAGTCGCGGGTGACAGCTAGTATATACAGGGTGAATGAGACCACCCGTATCAGTATTTTTTTTAAAGAACGGTGAGTCGTAGAGAGTTGGGATAAAACAATTTATTATAAAAGTCATACTAAAGAATCGAATGGTGATATTATTATTTCTCGAAAAAGTCAGCATCACAAGTAGTTTTGTCAACAATGTCCAGAACTCCAAAATTTTAAATGGCACCATAAGTCGAAAAACGTATTGTTGAGGTAACTAGATTTTAAAAGCCGACTTTTCAATTTTGTTTGTTAACAACGAATTTCAAATTTAATAACTTTAATCGAATATTACTCAAAAGGGGTGGTAGTTGTAAAATATTTTTTCCTACAAAACTTTCTTCTTTTTTAACGATCTTTTCAACAATACGTTTTTCGACTTATGGTGCCATTTAAAATTTTGGAGTTCTGGACATCAAAACTACTCGTGATACTGACTTTTTCGAGAAATAATAATATCACCATTCGATTCTTTAGTATGACTTTTGTAATAATTTTTTTACCCAACTCTCTACGACTCACCGTTCTTTAAAAAAAATACTGATACGGGTGGTCTCATTCACCCTGTATATATATATAAAGAAAAGTCACAACCCTGACTAATCAACGCAGAGCCGAAGCTACTGGTACTAGAAACTTGAAATTTGGGTGGAAAGTTCAATTTGTTACGTAAGGTAGTGCTAACAAGGAATTTTCTGAAACTTGGCCTCTAAGGGGTGAAAAGCGATAAAATGTGTTTTTACGAATTCCTCAATATCTCTTAGGCCCGATGAGATATCGAGTTAGTGTTTGCTTGCAAAGATTGTCAATGCAAATACCTAGAAACGTATTTCAGGATTTTACCCTAATCAACCCCTAAAAGGGTGAATCTGGATTAGGGGCGAATTAAAGAACCCTTTATATGTCCCGTGTTTGTTCAGTTATATCATTCTTTTTTGGCATATAGATGCATTTTTACAATATTTAGGGGGCTTTAAGAATTTTTTGAAATTTCACCCTAAAGGGGCGAGAAAGGAAAAATTGGAGAGGAGTAAAGATTAACATTTTTATATTTTTCGCTGTGGGTCCAATTCAGAATAAAATGGGTTAAAAGGATTTTTTTTAATTTTCACCCCTAAGAGGGTGAAAAGGGGTAAACTATGTTTTCACGAATTCCTTAATGTCTGTTAGAACCGATAATACATCGACTTGGTGTTTTCTTGGGTAGGTATGCAATACAAATGTCTAAAAATACGTTTCAGGATCTTTCCCTACTCAACCCTTAAAGGTGCAAATCTTCATTCTGGGTGAATTATAGAAGCCGTTATATCTCCCGTGCTTGTTGAGTTAGAGCATTCTTTTTCGGCATGTAGATGTATATTTAAACTTTTTAGAAAGGAGTTAAAGGATTTTTTTTAAATTTTACCCCTAAAATGGTAACAAGAGTAAAATGAAAAGGGTAGGGGGTTAAAATTATTTTTCTTTGCTGTTGGTTTATTTCAGGCTAAAATGGGCTGAAAGAATAATTTTGCAATTTTACTACTGTGTTTTCACAAATTGCTCAATATCTCTTAGACCAGATAAGATATCGACTTGGCATTTGCCTGCATAGGTATCCAATACAAATTTCTAAAAGCGTATTTCAGGATTTTGCCATAATCAACCTCTAAAGTTGCAAATCTGCATTCGGGGTGAATTATAGAACCCACTGTATCTCGTGTGTTTGTTGAGTTAGAGCATTATTTTAGCATATAGATGTGTTTTTAAAATCCTTTAAAAAGTGGTTTGAGGGTTTTTTTAATTTTACCCCTGAAAGTGTAAAATGGGTAAAATGGAAAGGGGTAGGGTGTTAAAATTATAATTTTTTTGCTGTGGTTTTATTTCGGATCAAATAAACTTTGGTAAAAAAATTTTTTTTAAGTTCTACCCCCTAAAGGGGTGAAAAGGAATAAACTCGAATTCCTAAATATCTCTTAAACGCGATAAGATATCTACTTGGTATTTACTTGCAAAGGTTTCCTATACATATGTCTGAAAACGTATTTTAGGAATTTGCCCTAATTTACCCCTAAAGGTGCGAATTTTCGTTTGTGGTAAATTATAGAACCCATTTTAGCTCCTGTTGTTCGACTCAACAACGCAAAGCCGTAGTAATCCTTGGTATCAGGAACTTGAAGTTTTGCAAGAAGAGTCCGTTCGTTACGTAGGTAAGTGCTAGGAAATGAGTTTTTGAATTTCCTCCCTAAAGGGTAGAAAAGGGGTAAAATGACTTCTCACGAATTTCTCAATGTCTCTAAGGCCCGATAATATATCGATTTTGTTTTTATTTAAAAAGGTTACCTATACAAGTTCCTAATAACATAAGTTAGGATGGTGCACGTATCTACTTCTAAGGTCTGAATTTGGGTTCAGGGGTGAATTATAGAACCTTTCTTCTCTCCTGTGCTTATTGAATCAGACCGTGATTTTTGGGCATATGTGTTTTTTAGATCTTTAAAAGGTGGTTTAGTTTTTTCGAAATTTCTTTCCTAAGGGAGTAAAAATGGAGTAAAAGTAAGGAGTTCAATGTAGAGTAAAATAAGATTTCTGAAATTCCATCCCCAAGTGGTGGAAACGGGTATCGTGCTATAATGTAGAAATACGTCATTTAATAAGGTTCATATATTTTTTTATTTTATTCTCCAAATACTAAAGCTATAGTTTTATCAAACTACAAAAGGGAACGACAGGGGTACGTGATGCATAAAAGAGTTATGGAGAACTTTTTTCGGAAGAATATTGTTTCCATTTCATCTAGAATATTGTTCTGCAGCGTTTGTTAGTTTAGGCGTATTGAGCGAGGAGGTAGGGGGGGGGGGGGGCTCTAGAGTTTATTTAAGATTTAGAAGAAGAAACAAACATTTGTAGTCGGTACGAATGACGGGTATCTTGCTAGTTTAATATAAAAGCACAAGTAGCCCCGTTTTTGGTTTATAGGGGAGGCCATATTCAATTATTCTAGTTCCAGAGATCACCGCTATGTATGCAGCGTTTTCTTGGACGCTTGTTGTCAGAGTACTCAAAGATCACGCGGCGTTCTATACCTACCGGCGCCGGCGCCGAGCCGTGGAGAAACTCAAACGTTGATTTCGTTGACGGTTTTATAAACATAATTTTATTTTAAAGAATTTAGATCTATATTAAACAGACCAATATACGAATGTTATTGACACTTCTCTTAATCTATTTCACTTGAATACGAACAAACCGTTGGAGTACTGACTGGGCATTTAGCGCTAGTAATTGAGAAAAGAAATTTTCTAAAATTATTCTGACAAGCGCAAAAGATTACAGATTCAAAGTATTACAAGTACTAGATTTAAGCATTGTATTGTTGGAATTCATGCAAGAACAGGTAATCTAGAACAAGCGATAAACATAGATTAAGTAAATAAAGGCGAGTAGTCGCTGAAATAGCTTTGCAAGTCAGGTTCCAGCCCTTTGTATGAAACCTTTTCGGCCTTTTAATTATTATCCGCTTGGAGTCCACCGCGCGTAACCGGCTAGAAAGTTGTTGATCTTAAGCTTTATATCGTGAGTGACAAGTTATACTAATGGTGATGTGTTTATGTTTGCAGTCGCTTTCAAAGCAATGACCACTTTATCCAATGTAATTGGATACTGTTCCAAGGACCTTACTTGATCGCGTATATAATTTTTATGTTTCGTAGTTGTACCTTTTCTTAATAGTAAAAATGCTAAGTCTTCTACTGGTGGAATACCTTTTCGCTTTTTGTCTTACATTGTTTGGAATGTTTGTCATATAGCAGTAGCTGTATTTCCGTCCTATTTTAGTAAGCCAGGCGAAACAAAAAGAGATAAATGCATTAAAGTACCGTTTGTTGTACATTCAGTGGGATCTCAAAACTATTCTGCTAATCACTTTACCGTGTTTTAGAGATTTGCGTGGATAAATTCCATTACTTCAGAACTGGATCCAACACCATTAAGCAAATAAATTTCCAGTGAACGCTCCGATAGATGTTGTGTCAATATATTAAATATTTGCCGAACAAATTTAGCTGGTTTGTATTTACAACTCTCGGAAATTGGGCAAATTAGTTGCCGGTATTTCGAATGCACCAATTCCGTTCCTACTTCGGCTTAAATTGTTTAATGACGAAAGTTTGCAGTTTGCACTAGAACCGATGACAGAAAAGCAAATAATTTAACCGCTCTACATCGCGAGCAGCACGTTAGGTGCTGTATTACTGCAATAATGCCACTCGCTGGTGACGAGTGAATAACTGACCAGTTGCTGGGCTTAGAGAAGTACTTTCCGTTTCAGAGATAATATTAAATCGTCGAATGTCCTGAGTAAACGCCCGCAGGACTTCGGCTAATTTACATCCTAGCTTAGTAAGTACTGGAACTCCTGATTCGGCTCGAATTTGCTGTTACCCCATTTTTATATGTTTGGTTACTAACTACTGAGGTTACTGCGCTTTGTCTTTAATTATGTTAAGACCCGGTGCTACTTAAATTGCTGCATTTTAAGAAAGCTTAAAAACTGAAAATAGAAGTAGGGCATCTCGAGCTAATGAACTGCGGAGATCTCTTCGCTATGGAAAATTATAAAGAAGGGCGAGATCGTTTTATAAAGCACATCATGTTACAGGGAAACCCATTGGGAAACATTAATGAAGGCATAATTGAAGGCCAAAACGCAAAACGAAGGCTGTATTTGAGTTATATCCCACAAATTATAAATCGCGTAGGCTGAACAAAATACCCGACGCCAAACGCTTAGCATAAGATAGACATAAATTTGATTTAATCTTCTTACAAAGAAAACTGTAGATTGAATGCTAAAAGGGAAACATAAATTACGCAATAATAAAATTGGTATGTGCTCAGTAATATATATTTATTTCAGAGCTTACGCTGTGAGTAAGCCGATGATGATAATGACTGCATGCTACCCAAACAATTAATTCTCTAAAATTCATTGTACGCGGTTTTCACTTTTTATTGCCTCCTTCTACCGGTGTAATTAATCTTGAAGTACAACAAAGTTTTTAGGTAGCAATCTCGTTCACGTGCTCCATTTTGCAGGTGATTGTTCCGTATTTATATTAGTTATCTTGTACACCTAACAAGCTCATACTTCGCCGATTCTACCTAGCCTCTCGTTTTACCTGGTAAGTAGATGATTTGTAGATATTTTATATTCGTGTTTCCGTTGTTCCATATATGTAAGTATAAGCTTCCACATCTCCAGAAACTTCTGCCGTTATGTTTGTATATGAAAAAGCAACTCTTAATTTATCAAGAATTTACCAATCTATAGATTTTTATAGCGGCGATTGCACATATTAGGTTTTCGTTTTAGTAGGTTACCCACAAAATTAATTTTGTCAGTGGTTTCCAGATTAGTGCATAGTGATATTCAACCCAAAATATTTCCTATGAACGAGCATAATTTGCATTAGGAACTACTATTAATTTTCACAATAACATTACAGGTGAAAAGCTAAAAATTACCTGTAGTAAATTAATTTAAAGATGCAAAAGGTCTATACGGCTGGCTGCAGTGGGAAATGGGCTAGGCCGCAAGCTAAAAATGCAGTTATTTGCCTATAAAAGTCGAATCGGTAAAGACACATAAGTGTTTATTACGGATTAGGGCTCACCCTGGCGGTTGAATGCCACTGCTGCACAGTGGGCATTACCTGAGAAACTCCCGTCAAAGATGGTTAGTTGCTCGACTCCAGGATCTGAACTTCACCTTACTTTTGTACATTATAGAAATAAAGGTCAACCAATGACTTAAAAATCTACCTAGCTAAAGACAATCCTTATGTACTTAGCGAAAATTTCTGCATGCAAAATGCTAAAACAGGAAATACATTTTAAATCAACAGTAAATAATACATGCATAATTTACCCTACTTTACCACAACACAGCATATATAAACATTAGCTGCAGAATTAAATGTTAAACCAATAGCTAACTCATCTGGTTGCGGTGCTGGCGGATATGAAATTCAATGGAGTAGCAGATAGTCCAACCCCCGGCGTAGAGGTTTAATAGTCGTGGATCGGAGAGCTGGGCCATAGATTTGCGAAGGCTTTACAAAATGAAGAGCAGGCGAGCGGTCGGCTCTCGATAACGAATAGACGACAGCCGTTCAAAGATCCGCTGTAAAGGTCGTATTTGGTTTACAGGCTCACGAGCCTTTTTATAGCTGCACCGGAATCGAGTATGCCACGAGATGATTGCACTGCCGGTATAAATAATAATTTATAAATTTCTACATGAAATATTCACTTATAATACCATAAGTAGTCAAAGTTATGTAGAATAATTTTACTGTGGTATCACGAATGTCCATTGCGCTTAGGTTCGATTAGGACGAGTGCGCTAGCACGAGTCCTAATCCCAAACGCAATGGACATGAGTGATACCACCGCAAAAATATTCTACTTAACTTTGACTAAGAATGGCATTCGAGGGACTATTCAATGAACCAAACTACTTTTTCAAATTAGTTTTCAGTAAAACTAGCAAGAAACTACGCAATGTCTATAGTAACAGAACACTAATATTGACTCTTTTTTTAAATAATCACATTTGTTTAAAATATTCACTATGCCACTAGTGAAAATTGTCGATTAGTTTCACTAGTGGATTTTGTCAATATAGTTCATTTTTATTGGCTCAAAGACGTCAAATCTTGTATTTTTATTGGACAGTTTTTGATAGATGACAAGTGAGTTGAATAGTCACTCTAATTCGAGATAAAATGGTAACGAAAAGATCAATATTAGTAGCCTGTGCTTGATAGAGCTGGTATATTCAGTAGTTATATCCCTAGTGCATACTGTATATCCGAGTATTTCTCAAGAATGGGAAGCGTTCGAGAGAAATACTCGAATTATACAGAATGCACGAGGGGAACATTGCAAGACTGTTCCTCGAAGAAATGTCATCCTTTGTATACCAGGCTATTCATTTTTAAAAAGCTTTCAGTTTTCTTTCTGAAATTTCTTATGTAACTAGCCGGTTTGCTTTTCTTCCAGCAAATACTCGATATTGTACTTGTGCAAATACCCGGGTATTGCACTAGTGCAAAATATTCACTGTATTCGACTCTCATTGGTTCAAATTTTGAAAATTGATTGATGGGATTGGTTTATACGATCTGAGGGGAATAGTCAACGAATAATCGTAATTTGCCTGCATGGCGCAGTAAAGCTTTAACAAACAAACTAAGGTTGAGTAAAGATACACCGTTGCTGACATAAACCTTCATAAACGTGGAAAAAGTATGGCAAGAGTAGGAGATATATTTTAGTGTCTAGGCAGCTATCAGACACGGTTAAATTAAAAACTCGAAGTTCTGGGGTGTTCAACTGCTGTTGTTTATTAATCGATATATGTACGTGATCAGACAGATATTAGAAAAGTATAAATTAATTTGACGCTTATCACATCTAAGTTACATGAGTATTAGGTATAGCTATTTGAAAAAACGTAACTGGAAGAAACTCGTTTTGGAGAGAGTGAGAAATCGAAACCTTCAGTTAGTTAGAACTGACACTGTTCACTACCAGTTGTTGTCAGCCTTGTTGTTAAAATCCCTACTGTGCGAGCATCGGCCTGTCCTCTTTGCGAATCTTTAAGCTTTAAGGCCCCACGGTTGCCACATCTAAACTGGGGAAGACGCAGAGGCTCGTATCTCTGAGTCACCTTCACTGCTGGGCCACCTTCACTGCTGCCAGTAACTACCAATAATGATTACATAAGTTACAAAATATGAAAACCCGGAAACAATAACATCAGTAGTAGATTAGCAATGTATTATGTACAAATAAAAAAGGCAGCAGAGGCGCAGTTCTGTAATATATTCCCCTAATCTCTTTAACATAAACAGTTTCTATTCAACTGAATCACAGAATTTTACTTTAAGTCCCGAAAGTCGGACCTAAAGTTGCTCTTCACGAGTAAGATTCTTTGACAATCGTAAAGAGCGCTTTACCACTAACTGTTGTTGTCTTCCATCAACCATGCCTTTCAGAATCGGCCAGTAGAGGACTGTATAACACTCTAAAATAGTAATGAGTATGTAAAGCGATCTGCAAAGCTTTAGTAAACAAGTAGTACAGAAGTCGTTGAAAACCAAAACACAGTGCTGAAAACACAATCCAGTAGCCGTATGGCACTTACCCTGTGAACAGAATTGCCTGAGAGGCTGCTTCAGGATTCCGTTACTTTGCGCTGATTCTATCCGTCAAGCACGTAAACAAGAGTGTGTTTACGTTTTAAACCAATGTAGTTAATGGTACTTGAACGGACGACAGTAGAAACACTAACCCCTGGAGCACAGCCTCATGCCCCATAAATATTATGGCTTAGAAGGGGTAGTGAATGAATCAAACATTAAATGCAGATTGTTTTATTATAAAAAATAAACTGGTATTTATACAAAACTAAAAATGCTTAACGAAGTAACAATATCAAAGTTCATATATACAGTTTACTGGGCCAGAGTGTTTAAATTACAAAACAGCAGAGTAGCAATTGTGCAGTTTTTGTTTCCTGCTAGAGCGAAGGTCGCCCGTTGAACTTACTACTGTAGGTCGGTATTGTGCATGGAGTGCAGATTTGCATTTTTCCTGGTCTTTAACTCGTCTGATTGCGTAATAACACTGGCTTTTAAATTATGAATAATGTTTCGTAAATTTGGACTGAAATATATATTTTTAATCTAATTTAAACATATTAAATTTAGTAATAATGAGGCAAAGACTGGTGATTGCAACATTAAATTTTTCTTGCTAATAAATGAGAATTGCATTTAAAAACGTGCAACTGGATTTCGTAAATTTTAGAAAATAAAATTTATGTGTGTTTAAATCAAGTTTAAACACCCTGTGCCAAATCACCGCCTCGAATTTCAAGGAAAGCCAGGGGTTTGTAGCCTCCAGCGAGCTACGTCAGGTAGCAAAGCCATTACCTCAGTACAACAACAGCACCGTGCAAACGCATTTCGTCCAGCACGTGTACGATAGAAGACCTTCGACTATTCAAACGTATTCAACTACACTTAAAATATTTAGAAAAAAAGCTCTTAGGTAAAACAAAGTTTCCGTTAAACCTATGATTTTCGTCTGTCATTCGAGTGAGGGCAGCGCCTGCCGTTCACCTCCAGAACCTTCATAGAGGCGTGCGTGAGGCTTACCAGACGTTGTTAGCTCTACGATCGTTCCACCAACATCCGAAGAAAAGCATTTCGTATTTGTAAATATAATTATATATAGGTATACATGTATTTATGTTTCTATAGTAAATACAGTTCCTTCACAAATGATCAAACGTTTTTAAATGGCCATTATTTTGGCGCTAGTTATTTGAATTATTTGATGTTGGTTGCGCGTGCAGTGTTTTATTTTGACGTTGAAATTTATCATTGGCATTCGTTCGTTGTACTTTTAGGTTTACAGCCAGTTTTAGTAATTGCTCTGTTGTTTCAGCGTACTATTCTTTTGCTTCACTTCTCTAATTAACGTATTTGAGTTTGGTGTAAATATACACAATAGTTTACAAATTTCAGATTCACTCCTGAACAAGATGCTTTTATAATATTCAATTGAGTCATGCATCGAACAATTTACTGAGGCGTTTCCAGGTGTGCAAATCAATCGCAATGCTTTTGCTCACCATAAGCGGAATATTATTCACCGTTTCGAAGACAAACATTGCATCTGTCAAGGCAAATCAACAAGCAGACCTACTGTTTTAACTGAAAAAATGGTTGCTGACATTAATAATTGAATGCGACTAAACCCGCATAAATCAGAACCACTCGGACGCCACTGCCACGAAAACTAAAATGTCTACAGTAGTACCAACTCCTGTTAAATGGGTTGCCTACCTAGTCCTTAATCAGCATTCGGTCATTTATGAAGGCACTGTATAAGAATGAATTGATTCGATTATAATCGCTTCTTACGAATTTCCGCATATATGCTATCTTTGAGTAAGAAGTTGTATAAAACTTCTGAATCCGAGTTGGAAAATATTCCAAATCGATAAATGGTTCTTATTATGGGCGATTTTAATTCTAAAATTGGAGATAAATTTCAGGACATCACATAAGACATGCAGTGGGTAGGTATGGTATTGGATAACGAAATGAAAATGGAGAACTTTTACTTCGATTTTGCATAGATGACAACCTTGTAACTGCTAACACCTTATTTAAACAACACATTAAATTATTAAATATGCTAACTTTAAGCGCTTTGTATAGTATTAATGCCCAGAGCCACTATTTTACACTCGAAAAGTAATTCAGGAAAATGGTTCCTTTTGTATCTAGAATGCGAAATGCTACTTTTGCGTTCAAAAATGAGAGATTTTGTGGAAAAGTATATGTAAATTTAGTAATAACTTTTAATACGTAAGTGCTACCTGTACCTTTTATGGTACACTCTTAAGAATAGGCGATATCACTCCGTTCTCTGCATTTCAAAGTTTAGATTTCAAGTGTATTTATAGGTTTACTGTTTATGCGTTTCAAAGTTGGCTCGCACCAACCTGGCTCGCTCCTACTTGGTTCTTATTAATTTCTTAATTGTTTATTTAATGTCCATTTACTGGGCCGGCCTCCGATTACGTTTTTACTTTTTTTCTATAGAAAGTATGATTAGGGCGATCCTAATGGGGTGGAAGGGGGCACATTTTGAAATAATTTTGACATATACAGAATGTCCCAAAAAAGTTTGGATTACAAATTATTAATTTTTACTTCCTTTTACAATAAAGGAAGTATTGGATTCACCCCAAAAATTCGATATTGAGTTTTCAACAGATCTTCATGTTTTAGACTCCCCTGATCCCAAAAAAACATATTTTTTTCATTGGTCTGTCTGTGTGTCTGTCTGTATGTGTGTCTGTCTGTCTGTGTGTCTGTCTGTCTTTGTGTCTGTCTGTGAACAGAATATCTCAAAAACGGAAAGAGGTATGGCGTTGAAACTACATATATAAGCTTTGTGTACTATGCAGATGCGATAGAAGAAAATTTCATAACCGGAAGTAGGCGTTTACTATTGTAATTTTTCAGTTTTTTTCGATTTTTTCAAAAACGGCTCTAACAATTTTTTTTAAACTTTATATTTTTATTACACTTTTAATGTGTATTGATGTGAGATAGGTGATTTTCCAGTTGAATACTTCTAAAATGGGGTTCTTTTGTTTTTTTTTCTATTTTTTTTTAATTAACTCCTATTTTAAATAGAACACCCGGTATATTATTACATTTTTGAATTCAGCTTAAAATTCTAGAGAAAACTTGTTTCTTGAACTAACACTCTATTTTGTACCGTTTTTGTAAAATTTCTAATTTTTGAAAATTTTTTACAAACACTTAAAAATTTAAAATAAAATTTTTGGCTAATTATAAGATCACTGTAAAGGGAAGTTGTGTGCGTGTATCACACCAGATTTTTTAAATCGAATGCCCCGTATTTCTTTACGTTTATTCAAGCCCCTATAGATTTTACGTTCAACTTTTAATTTACATGCAGCGTTTCCAACTTATAAACGTCTTTAGGAATTTTTTGTCAATTCCAAGCTTTCATTTAAAACATCATATTTTCCCCACTTTTGTTACAAAACTTTTTTATAACGTGTGGCAAGATCAATTAAGTGAAATTTAAATTTTGAGTTTTCAAAACTACTCACACATGATATTACTACATATAGTTGACCATGGATAAATACTGGTTGTGGCAAATACAATATATTCCCACTTTATCCATAGTTTGTCCTTGTGAATTATTAATTGTCATTGCAAAAAGGTAAGGCGATATTTGAATGCGTTAATCTATAGGCGGTAATAATCCTCTTCTACCTGTGGCTTTTCCATTGAATACCAAATCTATGCAGTTCTCAAATAAATTGCGTACCATTAATCTTATCTCATCTATTAAACCGGTAGACACATTTAAAATTTAAGGGAATATCTATTGGTCCTATTTTTAGTGTTAAGCAGTGTGGATATATTCCACTGAAATTTAACGAATCTAGAAATTCCATAGATAATTATAATATGTTGTAATTATGCGATACAATTGTATTCACACTCTAATATTGCTTTTGCAAGAGAGATATAATTTTGATATTGATTTCATTGCAATGTTCCTTTTTAGGGCTAAAATTGAGAATTTTGAGAGCCGCTGCTAGGGACGGCTAGAAAACCGATTAAACTAGCGATGTGCACTTCACGCGAGTGCTGACTACACTTCAAAATAACTCGCCTCAAGAATATGGGCATGAGCACAATTTTTTTTTGCAGAAGCTTGTTTGCAACTAATTCCGCCAATTGGCATGGACTTAAATATCGAAATATACGCTTCTACACCAAAACTACGCCAAACGCCGTGGTGTACACAAAGAATCAAAAGCAGACTCCCCCATCGGATTATAGAATGAGAAAAACCGTGCAAGCTGCTTCGCTGTTAAAATGAGACGAAGGCCGAAGCGCCATGAGTTTGCAAAGTCCGAGCACCACCAAAAAAGTACTCGCAAACTTTATGAATTCCCATGCGCGCGAATCGAATACCGGAACTAAAGGTTTGTTCACATAGTACCAATTACCAATTGCATTTACATCGTAACACCCTTTGGGGGTAAATTCCAAAAATCCCTGAAAATGATTTGAGCTATTTGTAAGACGATCTAATATGCCAAATTTCAACTTGCTATTTGTATGTGTTCGCCCGTTAAGGCAATCTTTAAAAAACAGATGTATCTTATTTAACTCTTTTGAGGAGATACATTTTGCAAAATCTTGAAAATTATTCTACATGATTTGCAACACCAACTAGTATATCGAATATCGACTACCTACCTGTATATATCTCGTGACGATCTTTATAAAAATGTAATCCCGATGAGAGGATACATTTCGAAAAACCCTGACTTCACCCGATGTGTAAAACGAACTACTGTGCCGAATCAACCTTCTACTTGCAGCAGTTACCGTATTATGGCGATCTTTAAAAAAACACATTTACCCATATTTACCCTTTCGGGAGTTCATTTCGAAAAAGCCTGAAATTGTTTTCTTGTGGCGATGTTAAGAACATCAGATTCGTCCCATTTAATGCCTTTCAGGGATGAATCCTGCAAAATCTTGTAATTTACTTGATCTGCTTTGTAAAACAAACTAATATGCCGAATTTCAACTTTCCACCTGTAGTAGCTTCATCGTTGTAGATATTTAAAGAACAGGTCTACCACATTTAGCCCCTTTGGAGGAATAAATTTTGAAAAATGATTTGACCCTATTTGTAAAAGGAACTAACATGGCGAATTAAAACTTCTTACCTTCCCCAGATTCTATTATGTAACGATTTGTGGAATAAAAGTCAATCCTGTCGAATAGAGGGTAAAAGTACTTCTTTGTAGACGATATTGGATGTTATTCCTTCTGGTTACTGGCTACTTTTCGAAAGGAAAGATTGAAATTTTCTTAAAAATACACTATCACTGCAAGACAAAAAAACTGAGACAATAACACCCGTATGCATAGTCGTTGGCCAGCGAGTCGCCGGTGAAACGCCGGAGTTTCGGTACGCGCCGTACGAGAATTACATTGCATAGTCGCTCGCCGGTAAAACAAAGGATGCGCGTTACTATGGTTTTCGGCGGAGCGCTGGCGACGCGCTGCATGCACGAACGACTATGCAATATTAATTCTCGTACGGCGTGTAGCGAAACTCCGGCGTTTCGCCGGCGACTCGCTGGCGAACGACTATGCATACGGGTGTTAGTATGGTCTGTTGTGAATGCCGCTGCCTTAATATGTACAGTTGCTAGGCATTTCTAACTTAACCGTCAACTTGTTTAGACGTTGGTATGAATCAATATTGTTATATAAATGTAATTGTTTACAGCCTCGTTTAAGCTAATCAAATTATGCTAACATCTGTATCAATAGTTGTACTAGTTTTTTTGTCTTGCATAGTACACGTACGTTGATGTGTCTCTCATAATTCAGCACGCCGTATTTTACACAAATTTGAGCAGGTACAGTGGTCCATTGCAAAAATCAGCAGAACACCGCGGGTTGACTTCGATAGTTTACTTGTTCCACTGCTACGGCGCTTCAAGCTACGTCAGTTGCGCGCTACATAATTTTGGGTTTTGTCTCAAAGTTATGCAGTTATTTGCAATTTAGTGCACATCTACATGGTGAAGGCTTTCATTAAAAAAAATTATCTAAGTCGGCCTGCAGGAAGTCTCAAATAGATATAGAAAGCAAAAGCGTCAATATATACATCCCGATGAATGCGTACAATTTGGCTAATGGTTTATAATAGTGCTGGTAAAAAACCGGCTCTCGGTTAACCGCGGTTAGAAATCGAATACCGGTAAATAAGTTAACCAAAAATACTGGTTTTAAACCGGTTAAACGGTTAAGGGACCTGTTTTGTAAATCTGTTTAAGAACTGGTCGGTAAACCTATTTAAGAAACGGTTTGCAAACCTGTTTATAAGCCAGTTTAAAAACAGATTCTTTTAATTAATTTAGTCTTTTGTGCTTAATAATAATAAGGTCAATGTATAGCTTCCACATTTTAAACTGGATCGTAATCCGATTTAGAAACCAGTTTTTAAACAGCTTTACAAAATTGTTTATGAACCGGCTATAATTAGGTTCTCTGTTAACCAGTTTACCGGTTTTCGATTTATGAAAAAATAGTGGTTAACCGAGAGCCGGCTAACCGTCAAATGGTTTTTTTATCAGTACTATTAAAAACCATGCGACAAACAGTACACGGTTATCGTAATTTCTCTTTAGATTAAAGTAGAATATGTTTAGGCCAAAATAAAGGAGATTTAAGGATCTATTTATTGCTCTAACAACTTATAGGGTGTTCCATTTTAAAAAATTGAGAAAATAAAGATTAAAGGTATTGCAATTTGAACTGGTATTTTAAACACCCTATATTAAAATATCCCGTTTTCATGAAACATTAGTATTTCTTATCCTAAATGACGACCGCTTCAATTTACAGGTAGCAAATATTCAAAAGTGGGACAAATGTGATCTTTTAAATGAAAGCTTGCTGTTGACAAAAAATACTAAAAACGTTCATAAGCTGGAAACGGTAAAAGAAATTTAAAAGAAAAGTTAGAATTGAACGTAGAACTTACAGAGGCTGAAGTGGCCATAAAGAGATACAGAGTGTTCTGTTTAGGAAATTAATACTTTGTTGAACCAAAATTTTTCGGGACACCCTCTATATGTCAGAATAATTTAAAAATATGCCCCTTTCAGTCACATTAAGGTAAGATTAAACAAACTATTTGTCGGAAAACAAATTAAAGCGTAATCAAAACCGGGTGCACTAAATGGACGCACGTACATTAAAAAAAAATTATTTCTTGATATTCTCTAAATATATGCATTTCGTATCTGGCTATAATTAATTAACCGATTTCATCTCATATTATTAGCTACAATACTGAAAAATAAATGTGAAATTTAAATCAGCTATTGCTCTTCCAACATACTATATTTCTTCTTCATAAAGTAGTTACTAAAGCAGTTTCTTAGAAAATTATTTACTGTGGAAGTACCCTGTACTGACGGAATAGTTAAACTACAGAATAGTTAGAGCATATTTTTATGAAGTAGGTAGTTGGTAGTTATTAGTTAACTGATTTCACGAAGTAGTTTCCCCAACTCTGCAACATGGAATATAAAGAAGATAGAAGTAGAACTAACGAATACCACGAAACCAAGATAAGAATTGAAAAACAAAATACATTGACAATGGTGTAATGATGGTAGAAGGAAAGAACACTAGCAGGGTTTCTGCAATTTTTTAAATAAAACTTATTAGCAAAATGTTTATTCTAAATAATCACAAGAAATTGAAGTGTCAGCTTTTAAAGTACTGATTAATTAAATTTAGTAGAAAGTATTGCCTCCTCTTTAATTTAAAACGGCTCTGCATCTTCCAGGCATTAATAACATTAAATGATCTATCGCATCCTGTGGTAACTGTTGCCGCTATCTTACAAGGATATCACGAAGTTGAATCCGAGTATGAATTTCATCCAATTCACTTTCAAAGCTTTCAAACTTGTCCGACAAGTGATCAATAACGTTTAAGTCTGTGGACTGAGCAGGCCATGGTAAAACGGAAATATTTTCGTCTTCAGGCTACTCGGTAGCAACATCTGTAATGTGTCTGGTGACATTATCATGAATCAGTGTGAACTCAAGTCTAACAGCACCTGCGAGTGAACGCACTATAGGTCGCAGTGCTCTATTTAGATACTCATCGGATTTAAAAAGCATTAAAAAACGAGATTAAGCGGTCAAGAAAACCCTAGACCATTTCTCTTCTGTCGACAGAATGTGCTTGTGCTCTTCAGCCGATTCTACTCTACGTGCTCGATTACCATGCCGAATTGACGAGGCTCTTCTTATACGTCAGGTCGAAGCCGGACAGCTCGACGCCGCCATCTCGGCGCCGCCACTTTGGCGCCGCCATCTCGGTGCCGGGATAACTCGGCGCGGAGCCATCTCGGCGCCAGCCAACTCGGCGCGAGGCCATCTCGGCGTCGAATTCAAATTTGCAAACTACATTGTGCACTACGTAAGAAAATTATTATCAAAAAATAACATATAAAGTGATCGCCAAATAGCTGTCATCAAATGAAAAAAAAAATATTGAGAATTTCTTGAAAAATCAAACACTGACGACCAGAGGTGGTTGCAAAGTGATTACAAATGAGCCAAACAAAAGTTGTCACATGACTTCCGTTATCAGTAAAATGTTATGTTTTTTTTAAATAATTACGAAGCATGCATTTACTAGTCAAGATAGAGACACATTTTACGAAAATGGTTTTCTGGCCTTGAGATTGTTCAGTCAGCTAAAACTACCACACAATAAAACATCTCATTGAAATCTTGATTAAATTCCGAAAAATAGCACTCTTTGGATTTACACAATTTTGAAAAACGCCGTTTTTTAAGTAAAGTGCTTTTTATATGACAAATATTTTTTTAATGTTTATTTTCCAAATCAAAGAATTTTTTTTTAACAATTTTTTTTATTATGAAATAAAAAACTTTTTGAAAAATGTTTGTTTTTCCATAGCCGTCTTTGTTAAAAGTAAAATTCTTTGATATGGGACCTAAACCTAAAAGATAATGTGAGAGATCAAAGTTGGCAGAGGATTTTGAAATTTGGTATAGGAACCTAGATGTTGATTCTAAACAACTTCTTTTAATAACTTTTTGTCGTGTTTGCTACATAAAAGACACGCTACTCTACAGTAATAGTTATTTACCTAACAAGTTCGTCATTTTCCCGAATGAACACTTAGTGCTAATTCGAGAAAATTTTTCCCGAAGAAGTTGGATACAATGTTTTTTGTAACGAATAACTGAAAATATTTAAAAAAATTATTATTTAGATTTACTATTTTACTGAGTTGACAGCACAAATCACTAAACTTTTATACCTATCCTACGCACTTTTAGTTTTTGTTGACGTTTACAGCGCCTCTGGTTTTTGGGACAATCCTCTATATAATAAAGGAGAACAATCCAGACGTGTGTGTCCCGAGGGCCCCCTTGGAGAGGGGCAGAACCCCGAGGGCCCCCTTAGAGATAGGGAGCCCCGAGGGCCGCCTTTGAGAGGGCGAAGCCCAAGGGCCCGCTTGGAGAGGGGCGGAGCCCCGAGGGCCCCCTTGGAGAGGAGCGGGGCCCTGAAGGACCCCTTGGAGAGGGGCGGAGCCCCAACGGCCCGCTTGAAAATAAGCGGAGCCCCGAGGACCCCCTTGGAGAGGGGTGGAGCCCCGAAGGTCCCCTTAGAGATGGGCGGAGCCCCGAGGGCCGCTTTGGAGAGGAGCGAAGCCTCTAGGGCGTCCTTGAAGAGGGGCGGATCTCCGAGGGCTCCCTTGGAAAAGAGCGGAGCCCTGAAGGACCCCTTGGAGAGGGGCGGAGCCTCGAGGGCCGCTTGGAGAGTGGCGAAGCCCCAAGGACCTCTTTGGAGATGGGCGGAGCCCCGAGGTCCCCCTTGGAGAGGGGCGGAGCCCCAGAGGCCCTTTTGAAGATGGACGGAACCCCAAGAGCCCCCTTGGAGATCGGCCAACGTAATAGGCCTAAAATGGTGGTAAAGTGAATAGAATAGACTGCGCAATAGCGCGCGCAGCCCCGTTTATTATAAAAATTTACAAAAAACACAATTCCCCTAGTTTTTTTTAAGTAAAAAACACCGCAGTGCGGGAAAAGTAACTTTCGGCGTATCGGGAATGACCGGGAAATATGAATTTTGAAGTCATGAGTACAAAAAATAGTTTTTTTGAAAACTTTCAAGGCATATTTGATTTTTCAAAACTGAAATGCTGTTAGAAATTTGCCTTTAACCAAGCAGGGCTAAACCCCAAAAAATTAAAATTTAAATCGAGAATTTTTTACCTTTTACAAGAGTCGTTTCACCTATCCGGGTGATTTTTAAGTTGATTCTTTTTTTTTGCCAGGATATAAAGCTAAAAAAAGTAAGCCATTTACCACTTTTGCGAAATATCAAAACTAAAGGGTGTTAAAGTTTCAAAGTATGAACTAAAATTACTTAACGAAAATTAAACTAAACTTAATCTAACTTAAATGATCAAAATTATCAACATTCGCTTCTACACACACATTCCGCGTATAAGAGCGATGCGGCAGCGGCATTTTCACGACACTCCCAGTAAATAATAAGCATATTCACTCATTCATTATTTTCATAAACATGAGCCATTATTGCAGCAATAACATTAAGAAAATTACAATGGAAAACTAGTTGACAGATCATTGCTTGACAACAGAGATAAACAAAAATAAAATTGTCCAGCCGCCTTTGCGCCAAAGTTTAGTTTTTAATTTGAAACTTTAACACCCTGTACCTCTGTTAGTTTTGATATTTCGGAAAAGTGGTAATTAAAAAAATACTTATTTATATAGCTTTATTTCCTGGTAAACAGGAAGAATCAACTTAAAAATCACCCTGTATATAAATATATATATATATATATATATATACATACATACAGGATGACAGCTTGTCCCAAAACCCATTTAGCCGGTATTAGATATATTGAGTGATTTTTACTTAGTTAAAAGTGGCGTTTTTCGAAGTTGTGTAAATCCAAAAAATACAATTTTTTTATAATGTCTTAGTTTTAGCTAACTCAACAATGTCAAGGCCAGAAAACAACTTTGTTTCGTAAATGTTGTCCCTATCTTGGGTAGTAAATTCATTTTTCGTAATTATTTTAAAAAAATGTTGAATTTTACTGATAACGGAAGTCACGTAACAAAATTTTTTTTGGCCCATTTGTAATCACTTTGCAATTACCTCTGGTCGTTAGTGTTTGATTTTCCAAGAAATTCTAAATATTTTTTTTCGTTTGATGCCAGCTTTTTGGCGATCACTTTATTTATTATTTGTATATAATAATTTTCTTACGTAGTGCACACTGTAGTTTGCGAATTTGAATTCGGCGCCGAGATGGCCTCGCGCCGAGTTGGCTGGCGCCGAGATGGCTCCGCGCCGAGTTGTCCCGGCGCCGAGATGGCCCCGCGCCGAGATGGCGGCGTCGAGTTGTCCTAGACCCACGTCAGGTGTACAGATCAGCTTCATGACTTCGATTTATAATTGTTTGAGAGCATACAGTTACACCATACGTAGTCTGAAGCTGTGAAACAAATTGTCTAGCCGTAATTGTTGGTCGTCGTCTAGCTTCCAAAGTTAAGTAGCGATCTTGAACTGCGGTAGTAATGCGTCTACGACCTGGACGTTATTCACTAAGATCTTCGGATGTCCTATATCTACTCCACAATCTGCTAATAACACTTTGAGAGTCATTTAACGCAGATGCAATATCAACTTGTCTTCGGACAGCTTTTAGCATACCTACAGCTCTATTTATTTCAGCTAAACTTAAATGTTGACGTTGTTGATTACCTTCTATAATAACAGAACGAATAACATTTAAAACGCCCTAAAATAAACTGTAAATACATGATTCTCTAGCGACACTGAAATTGCTTTATTTTTGGTTGAACTGACAACCAAGCATTTGTAATTGTTTATTTATTATTAAAACAATTGCTGTCGGTAGCCCAAAGACTGGCATTAACATACTTGATCAATGGCAGAAATATTTGATAACTAAAGTAAATTATATCGATAAAAAATATATATCTCTAGACATTTATGATGTGTTTGCAATAGATTGAAACGTTGGAAGTACACTCTATCTATATAATGGGAGACAGGTGTGACTCCAACAGCTACAGAAGGATAAGGTTGCTTATAGGAGGTTATACATTACGGCATATTACAGGCCAGTTCAAACTACAGCAAAGACATTGCTGAACGAAACACAATGCGAAATACACTAGTATGTAGATGCCATAGTAACTGTAAAACTGATCAATGGATAACGACGAGAGCACAACATTGAAACACATTTATCGACTAGCTTAAGCAAGTGATAGAGTAATACGATAGAAACTGGGGAACATCTTCGACGAAGACTTTCCAAAACTCCCCATAAAGACCAGCAAAAACTATAACATGAAACAAAAATGAGCATAGATACAAATTACTAGAGAAACACCAATGAAGTTATAATAATAAATGAAGTAGCACGAAAAGGGTATTTATTATCACCCCTACTGTTCAACCTATATTACTAAAGTCCCTATGACTTAGCTCCTATTTAAATATTTATCTCAGGGATTTATCACCTTTAATTCTATGTCTTACCTTAATAGTCCACCGTACGAGCATGCAAATCGAACAAGTTGTTCGGCTCTCCCTCCCAAATAAAAACTAATTATAAATAAGACTTTTAAAAAGGCAATTGTTATTTATTAACATCGATTTGTTTTTAATATCCAATAAGTTTGTTTAATTATTACTGTAATAACTGTTGGAATCAAACTCAATTTTGGATTGATAATACTGCTTGCTTACTCGTACATAAATAATATCCGTAACTCGGCTATACATACATTTGATGTTTGTTTGCATTGTAAAATAGGCCTTGGTTTATTGAACTACTTTGCTTTTAAAGTTTATTTGTCATTAATCTCCAAAATGAGATGAAACTCAATTATATACTTTTATTTCATAAATAGCAGTTTCTTTCAGATTTATTTATTCTCTTCAAATTCTCAGATCTTGTTATTATCTATAAATTTTTGCTCACACTTACATTATGACCTCTTTCTTCTTCGAGCTCATATTTTACTGCTTGTAACTGGTAAATCGACTTTGCCCCAACAACAACTTCCTTCATCTCGTATCATATAGTCCTTCCTCTCGTATTGTCCAGCAAATTCGCCTTTAAAAACGACTCTTTACATTCAAAGGGGTTTCACGCATACACGCTTGAAAATTTTAGCGATTTAGACCCAAACCCCACTAGTTATAGTATCTAAAAATTCAATTTGACCTAGATTGAATACGCGGTTACTCGAATTATTTTTCTAAAAATAGAATTTCGATTTAGACCGAGTAGCATTCTCTGGCTTAATGTGCCTTGCACCTTGTGAAATCGAGCAAGAATCCGCGCGATGGCCATGCTTTTTGCTCGCTTGTGTTGTTTGAGTACCTTGAGAACGAGTATACGTAGGCATATTTGGCCTTGTTGCTTTTTGCGCATCCATATTCATTACAGTATCGCAATACCTTGCAGCTTGCATCATCAGAGTGAAAGTCGTCCTGACGCAGTGACGTTAGTGAACAAGGATGCACAAACAGCAACAAGGCCAAATCTGCCTAAGCATTCTCGTTCTCAAGGTACTCAAGCAACACGAGCCAACAAAGACCATGGCCATTGCGCGGATTCTTGCTCGCGTTCACAAGGTGTACGGCACATTATGATGGGTGTTCATCCACAAATACTACTCGATCTAGGCCAAAGTTCTATGTTAAGAAGAATAATTCGAGTAACCGCGAAAGCCTCAAACAGTATATAGTATCACATTCAATTGTGGTGCCTACCAGTATTCAATCTATATAAAATTGAATTTTTAGCTTTCCACATCAATTCTGATAGACTGGTATAGCCAAATCCTTTTTACCTCTTTTTTTGTTTTTATTTTTTAAAACTCCAAACCTTCGATATCATTTAATTTCATTCATATTAAAATACAAATTTTTAACTTACTGAACTTAGCTATATAAGTTGTTCTCTGAATGTCGTTTTTTGGCAGTGGTCTATTAAAACGGTGTCATGTCCTTCCGGTGACTCTTGGGGAAAGACAATACAGTGTGCAAAAAGGCAGGTTGAGAGCAGATCTGCGATCTTCAATCGGAGTTTTGATCGACTCCCGTCTTCAGGTGTTCCTGGTTAGTCCTAAGAAGGACTGATACTGTACGTTTTTCTACGTAAATTTGTGCCTTCCCCGGGGTTTGAACCCGGGACCGCTGGTCGCTGTGATTACTAGTCTGCCACTCTAACCACTAGGCCACCAGGGCGGTTATATATTTTAGTTGTTAACTTATATGTATCTTACCGCTGTATGTGCAGTAGACTATTTTTGTAATTCTCTGCGCAGTAGTGGCATCCAAATGGGTTTTAGTTCTGCGCTAGCCTGGCTAATTGGTTCTACTGCCAGAGCTATGTATGTAGCTTCTTTCAGCTTCCTACGGAATCTGTTTTCCTCTTTAACTACAATTGATGCGTTATCCCATTCTATGTGGTGGTCTTCGTTCCAGACGTGTTCTGCGATCTTGGATTTGGGGTTTCGCCCATTCTAACATTTTTGCAGTGTTCCGATAATCTCACTCGTGGGGGTCGTTGTGTTTTCCCTATGTATTGTCTTCCACACTCGCACGGTACGCTGTAGATACAGTTCTTTGAACTCTGATCTTCGTTCTGGGGCTTGGTATGCGTCATCATGCCTCTTAGAGTTGTTGTGGACATTCTAACATTTATGCGGTGTTCCGATAATCTCACTCGTGGGGGTCGTTGTGTTTTCCCTATGTATTGTCTTCCACACTCGCACAGTATGCTGTAGACACAGTTCTTTGAACTCTGATCTTCGTTCTGGGGCTTGGTATGCGTGATCATGCCTCTTAGAGTTGTTGTGGACTTGAAGGCAGTTCTTATATTGAATCTGTTTCCGATTCTTATCAGTTTGTCTGAAATTCCTCGGATGTATGGTATTACGGCCGTGGTTGTTGGCTCCGTTTTCTCATCCCCTGCCGGTGTTGTATTTATGCCCCGTTTGGTTTAGAGTTCTTTTTGGGTAGCCATTAGTTTGCAGCATTTGTGTGATTATCTCAATTTCCCGTTTAAGGTCTTCTTCCTCCGAGCATGTGGTCTTGGCTCGGCTATATAGGCATCTCGCGACGCCACGTTTCACGCTATTGTGGTGGTTAGAATCGTAGTGTAGCTATCTCCCCGTATGGGTTGGTTTTCGATATACCTTTGTTTGTACCGTGTCACCATTCTTCTGGACTAGTAGGTCTAGGTATGGGAGTTTGCCTTCCGATTCTATTTCCATCGTAAACTTAATTGATCGGACTTGATTATTGAAATGTTCCAGGAAGCCGTCCAGTGTCTCTCTTCCATGGGGGCATATTACGAACGTATCATCTACGTATCGCAGCCATAGACTAGGCTTGTTCTCATATTGAGATATAGCTCATTCTTCAAAGTCTTCCATGTAGATGTTACTGACTACTGGAGATAGTGGAGATCCCATGGCCACTCCCAACTCTTGTTGGTAGAACTGCTCGTCTGCTTGGAAGTATGTGGTCTTAATGCAGATCGTTAACAGCTCCATTATTGTATCTAACTGTAGATCTGTGCGTTCGGCAAGTGTGTCATCCAATTCCAGCCTGTTTCTGATGATTGCTAGTGCGTCATCTGTCGGCACATTTGTGAAGAGGCTTACTATGTCAAAGCTCACCATCATGTCATTCGGAGCTATGTGAGTTTGTTTGATTTTGTCTACAAAGTGTTCAGTATTTTTCACGGTGGATGTTCTTTTGGCCGCTAGTGGGGATAGAGTGGCAGACTAGTAATCACAGCGATCAGCGGTCCCGGGTTCAAACCCCGGGGGAGGCACAATATTACGTAGAAAAACGTACAATATCAGTCCTTCTCAGGACTAAACAGGAACAACTGAAGACGGGCGTAGATCAAAACTCTCGAAACGTTGTGTGATTTACATCCTAGACAGTGTATCTAGAGTTTATAAGGAAGAGAAAAAAGAAGAGGAAAGTAGATTAGGAACCGGCCCTTGATTAATTATGACGCTGAAGATCATGATGATGAAATGAAATGAAAATTCTTGCATGATCCGTTTTATTTTGCTTAGACACTAGTCCATTTACTAAAGGAAAAAAGTTCTAACTTCGTTGACTCAAAACCGATTTTGAAAATTTTTTTTTTACTATTTCGGAAAAAGTTTATAGAAAAGTTCCCCATAAGTGAGAAGGTGTGCTTTTTATTTTTTCAATTGTTATTAACAAATAAGTGTTTTTTAATATATTCTTAATTAAAAGTATTTATAACAATTTTATTTATTTAAACAATTGCCTGAAATTTGATGACATAGGGTTTTTGGGTTCACAAATTACGAATCTGGCCTCAAAATTGGTCTAAAAACAAAAATGGCGTCGAAGGTCTAGTTTTTTTATTTTCTTTCGTTTAATTTTTATTATATGACTAGGGATTTTTGGGATCGCTGATTACGAATTTGACATTAAAACTCAACTAAAAAAAAAATTGGCGGATCCAAGATGGCGAAAAAACGTAAATTTTTTTATTTGGACTTTATTTCTTACGTATATAGGGTTTTTGGGTCACTGATCTCAAATTTTATGTTAAAATTTATCAAAAATGAAAAATAACGTCTATAAAGCGGAGAAATAGCTTCATTTTTGAATTCCGCGCTTTGTCTTATATACTTTTTGGCACAGTAATTATAAATATAGCATTAAAAGGTGGATTTTTATTCTGTGCGATTATTATTATTATTATTTAATAAACATTATATACAAATAAAATTCTAAATTGTTAAATCAAATTTAAATAGATTAAATACATTTAAATATAACATACGAATACATATAAATTCCAATGCCTAAAAATGTGTTTTCTACGACCTCTTTGTACAATTTAAAAGATTTTTCTGTTTGTGACCGACGGAAGAATGTTATTACATAAAAATAAATCGCAACTTGTTCAACAGTATGGTGCAATTTTAGATATATTAATTTTATTGTACGTAATTATGGAAAAAAGCAATTGTTTTTGTCGATTATCAGAAACATAGAATAAAATCTGCTGAAAGAGATCGACGTCTAAAAACGAAAACTGCACCAGATATTCGATTAAAAAAAACAGATTTTTAAAGTTGTATCAAGAAAAATTTATGGCAAATGTCTGTCATATCGTTATATTGATTTTTTAAAAGAAACTTTAGCTGCAAATAATATCTCTGTTCTCAAGCTGAAAGTGATGCTGATCGGTTAACAGTTACAACAGCTCTCAATGCATCAAATGAAAACATAGTCGTAGTATCAGAGAATATAGACGTATTACTTATATTAACAGCTTTAGTTTTTCCTGATAAAGATATATATGTTTTAAAACCTGCCAAAAATAAAGAAAATAAAAAAAAATGTAGCAAGCATTTCTTTCTGTACATGCTTTAACTGGATGTGACACAACTTCAGCGTGTTTTAACATAGGAAAGAATCTTCTTCTTCTTGTTCAGGTGCTTATCTGATTTCGTATGTTTTGCAACCAAGATATTCTTCTGCGTCCTGGTCCACGTTTGCCATATATCTTGCCTTGTATAATAGATTGTAGTAGGGCGTACTTATTCTCATTCCTCATTATATGTCCGAGTTATTGGAGTTTGCGTATCTTGATGTTGTCCATGATCTCTCTACTTTTTTAATTTTTTCCAGAACTTTAATATTTATTACACAGTCTTTCCACAATATCCGCAATATTCCCCGGTATAACCACATTTCAAAGGCTTCGATTTTTTTGTGATTGTTTCGTTAAGTGTCCAGGACCCCATAAAGCAAGATGGGAAAAATGTAGCATCTTAGCATGTGAGTTTTGGTGTCAAGGTGCAGATCATGGCTTTTGAGTATAGTTTAATATATTGATGATATATAAGGATGATGAAGACAAATAGGACCGGCATCTTATTAAAGATCCACATGGATATGTTCTAGTAAATGAAACAATGGCTATGTTCAGGAAAGAATAAATTTTCCAAAATATTTGAAAATAGCCGTGATTTACAAGAGACTGAAAAAATGTATATAAAAAAATGCTGGTATAAAATGTATGCTTGGAATGTATGGGCAAAGAAAAGTAACTGCTTAAGCTCTTGCAGGAATGTTTAATTGATTAAACGTTTTTTATTATTCATATACCGCTAGGTAAATGAGGTTACAGACAATACAATACATATATTTTTTAAATAAAAACCTTTTTATTTTAGGTTTTACTCTTTTATTAAGGCGTCTTCTAAAAAACGTAGCGTTAATTTAGCATCATTGTGCCCTACCATGTATTCAGCAGAACATTTAAAGCGCGTGTATTTGCAAACACAGTTGTGGCTGGGAAACCAAGATATTTCAACAGAAGATTAGGGTTGGAAATATGATACAGGAAATTGTTTTCCAATCCTAATGACACAAGAACCAGCTCCACAAAATATCTTAAAAATTATCTTTTTGCAACTACAAAACTAGTTGCAGGCCAGCTTGTGGGTGCAGGAAAAGTGGTCTTTAGCTCGGCGGCTTGCGGTGAATGTGGCGGTAATAGTTGCCTTAATTCACGACCGTCAGTGTTAATGAAAGAAGTAGAGGAAGAAGAAACTAAAGCTAAATAATGTTTTTCTTGTTTTTAAATGTATCTTGGGTTAATTTTAATAAATCTATTAAAATATAATATCTTTAATACTCATTTAACTCTTCTATAATTTGTTTCCACCATTTTTCAGACACCGTTTTCCATTTTTGATAAATTTTAACATAAAATAAAATTTGGGATGAGCGACCCAAAAAATCCCTAGGTGTAGGTATCAGAAATTTAAAAAAAATTGTCCCCTTTCCGCCATTTTTTATTTTAGTTAAGTTTTCATGTCAAATTCGTAATCAGCGACTCCAAAACCCCCCAGAAATTAATAAAAATAAAAAAAAGTAAAATTAAAAATTAGACCTTCGACGCCATTTTGTTTTTAGACCCATTTTGCGGTCAGATTCGTAATCTGCGACCCCAAAAACCTTATGTTATTAAATTTTAAGCAATTGTTTAAATTAATAAAATAGTTAGAAGTTTTTTAATTAAGAGTATATTAAAAACACTTATTTGTTAATAATAATTGAAAAAATAAAAAGCACACTTTCTCACCTATGGGGAACTTTTCAATAAACTTTTTCCGAAATAATAAAAAAAAAATGTTCAAAATCGGTTTTGAGTCAACGAAGTTAGAACTTTGGCAAATTTTCACCGTTTAGAAAATGGACTACACATATTATACTTCCTTTATACTCTTAGTAAACCAAGATAACTATGTTTTTTATTCACGATTCGACAACTTCATGAGATTTTGTTTTGGTAACCAATATTTTAGAAAACAAATCTTGGACATCACTAAAGAAACATACAAATTCTATTTCTTTACATGAACCAGTGGTGCAGATTAGTACTCTTACCAAAATCTTAAGCAACCATTTCCAAGCAGAACAAACTTTTCGAAATAGAAACTGTGTGAATATAAGCAGATGCAATAGCCTGTAACAAAATCCTGAGAGCACACGTGCTGGCTCACGATAATCTGCATAGCAACTTTAAGAAAACAGTTCGACGATTTAGGCATGAACTTAACCTCCAGTCGCTATAATTAATCTTACCTGTGCAATATGATTAAGCGTTTGCTAGAAAATCCAAGAGAACGACAGTTCGAAATAACAGAGAATCCGTAGAACTGAAGGATCAAGTGGTTATTTAATAGTTCGTGAACCGTCAGCTGAGTCCCGAATCATGCCCGCAGAATTTCCTGTGGTTTTGCTATAAGCTTAACCCCGTTTGCTCTATCTTTACAGGTACGTCGTATACTAATCGTTTAGTATTTGTGCTAATTAGTTTGTTAATTCGTTGTTTACAATTGACCTATTTACAATACAATTTTACCTTCGTTTTTCGATCGTTAAGCAGTTGCTCATTTTAATGCCCTTATAAATCGCCCTTTTTGGTGGATTCCTACCTTAAATATAAAACCACTGTTCTGAAAAATTAGATAATTATAAACACCTGTGTGTAAAGCAGGTAGCCTATTTTATTTTGTTCAACTTTGGATACATTTTTCATTGGCAATTTGGTACCTCGTAGATGGTAGGGCCATGTGCGTTTAATTTGATAACGGTGGTTTTTTCTCGATTTTCCTTGACACTTGCCTTCCGATGTTCTTGAAAGCGGTTCACTGCTGGCAAGGTTTATTTCCTTAAGCTTTTATTGGAGTGCAACCATTATGAGGTATTTACGTTAATCTAATGATGAATGCTCATTCTGTCCGAGCGGAGTGCAGTTTTTCCGTGGTTAGTTCGCATTTTTCCATTAGCCGATCGTCACCTGTAAGCCTTTTTATATTATCCGGGCTCTGCTCCTTTTCAGCAATCAACGCTCTAAATGGGTGATCGCTGAGTATTCCATATCTGTCTCACAGACTGGCCGCGATACGTAACTAAGGCCACCGCGCTACTGTCCGACCTCAGGCTCGTGGATGGCGCAAGGTAAGTTTTTTAAATTTTCGTGTAGTAGTAATCCATCTGTAAGGCTCG